>JAQHUG010000196.1:3485428-3533501 GCA_028555095.1 Dicrostonyx torquatus
CATTAACAGGAGTCATTCTAAGATTTGCAAGAGACTTGTCTCTAGAGGGGATCCCAGGTATTCACAGGGATCTCCCAGCTAGGTACCTGGGCAGCAGAGGAGTAGGTGCCTGAACTGAACTTGCCCCATAGTTACTTTGTTGAATACATCTGGCTTATTTTTTGCATAAATGTCACTTAGCTTTCTGTTAAAAGGTCAAAAACACATTATATTCAATATGCAAGTCAAAATATATATAAGCAACAGGGCACTAGCCTAGCTTGCACAAGACCCTGGTTTTGAACGATGAGCCACATAAACAAATAAATGAATAAACAAACAAACAAATAAATACTTTACATCTTTTAGATATATGAATGATGTATGTATCCTTTGCAGATCCATAATAATTTAAAAATAAAAATGAAGATAAAGATTATTTTCCAGGTAAATTTTGAAAACACACCTATCACATAAAATTAAAATGAGAATTGACAAAGTAGGTACAGATCAAATCTTTTTTGTCTGCTAAGTATTCATAAAAGCATCTGTAGCAAATAATCCATTCATTAAAATGAATATAATATAAACTCTTACTATTGTGCAATGAATGACACACACCTATTTTATTTATTTATTTATTTATTTATTTATTTATTTGCTTGCTAACAGAAAGGACATCATTTTGTATATTATTCCACGATTTTACTATTTCTAAGAACCACACTTATGCATGGTGAGTTATTCTTGGCTTTGTTCTCAAATTTTTACCACTTAAAAGCAGTCTTTACTAATTTTACGTACTTTATGGTATTTTATTTAATGGGTTACATAGCATTTTCACACACGTGAAGGACCAACATAGCTGTGGGAAAGGATTATGCAGTGTAAATTAGTGTGGCTGGGAGAGGTAGGAGCAGCTGAGCAGGGACTGTGCTCTTAGTCTTCACTGGTGTCCTTACAAAGGGAAAAGGCACTGATTCGTTCCCATGGAGGTACCACTAAGTTCTAGGAGCTGAATAGACATCCTGTGATACGTACCATACTGTGTAACAAATGCTATGCAGCTGTTCACAATAATGGGGACGTCATTTTTGCAGAGCTGCTGATCTTGTAATGCGTTACCATCTGTACCTGCTGCTTTTTCAATTGCAGTATGCCAGACTGTGAAATCCAACTTGGTATGCCCATGGATGTACAGCGTTCTGTGAAGTTTAAGAAGCACTTCATATTATAATTTTGCTTTACTTAAAATTACTCTCTACACAGACTACCCTAAAATCCACATAAATGTGATCTTGTCTCACACATTAAAAGAACAAAAACCCTTTACTTCACATTCCACCCACCAGGTGTCCTTCAGTCCCTCTGTTGTCATTTAAGGTCACATAGCACAGAGGAAACTACCAATTCCGCCTTCCAACTCTTCCAAGTCCCTAGGTCTCCAATACCATCTCTAAATAACACAATGAAAGCCACTGTGGCAAACATCACCAGTGCCTCCAAATATCTATTTCTGGCTAACAAAAAGGATTTTATAGTTGTTGATTTCATTCTTAAAAGGGAGTAAGAAACAAACATCTTGTTTGCCTTTCCTATTCAGATTTCCATTCTCTGAAGTCATTAATTCCTACCCCAATCTCCTTTCCTCTTTCTAGATAGCCTGGCTGTGTGCAGTCTCGGTACTCTACGGACTCCAGGAGTGATCCCCAGTCTTGTCCTTAATACAGTGCTTTCACCTGCTCCACAATATCAGTGACTCCTAAGTCCAGATCTCTAGGCTAGAACTTGCTAAGATCAAGAGCAACTGGAGAGCTAGTCTCTTGGCACAGGTCTGTATCCCCAGCCTTGGGGGAGGGAAAGAAAGGTAGGATGACCACAAATTTGAAATAAGCTAGTGGTACAGTGGGAGTTCCTGACTGGTGGCAACTATACAGCAAGATGATGGTCGAAGAAATGGAAATTAAATATGTGAGATTGAAAAAAGATAAATGAAACTCAAAACACAGCTATATCAGTTACTTTCTTTATAACGTAGATGAGTTCTCAGTATCAATGTTGGGGAGATGATGATAACACAAAGCTCACCATACAGCTGAACACCTCACAGATATTATAACTATGCCCTAAAGCATGTTTCTAAGAAACGCTGGTTTGGGCTACCTCTACCAAGAAACAAGAATGTAATGCTGAACACCTCACAGATATTATAACTATGCCCTAAAGCATGTTGCTAAGAAACGCTGGTTTTGGGTACCTCTACCAAGAAACAAGAATGTAAAACTTTTCACTCTTGTGATAACCAACTGCTCTGGGAACCTAATCTCAACTTATCCTACTCTACATGACTTCTGAAATTTAGGATTCACTATTGTAGCTTGGTATCTCCTGACAATCACTTCCACAAAAATATGAACTTCTTTCTTTTTTTTTCTATCTTTTTTCCTCTTTGGTTTCTGTTTAACCTGAAATATTCACTTTGTTTGCAGTTTTTCTGTTACTTCAGAACTTTCATCTCTCTTTGATACCACCAAAACCCCTGGCAGAATTCTTTTCCTGGTGCCATATTTTAAGTCTCTACCCTTTACTACCACCAGAATACAATTTCAAAAACATGGGATCAAAGTCACCAGTTTGGATACTTGTCATGTCTTTAAAGTTTTTGTTTTTGAAAAAGAAAGGTCCTCATACCTTGGCCTGTGTTTTCCACTGTGACTCTTTTAACATCTCATTTTTGGCTGCACAGATACCTGCTCCCCATCAATGATGTCTCCCAGGTGAGGATTTCACATGCTTCCGATGTCTCCCCAGGTTTATGGGTCACAGGTCCCCTTCAGATCAATAGTCACTCTGACATCTCTTTTACCATCTGCTGTTTCTGTGCAACTTACTGGTCAGACACAAAATTTCGCACAGACAAGCAAAAACGGTACTTTGGTCTCTGTCCACGACTGGTCTCTGGCATTTACTGGTATGTATCTCCAAACGTTATCCTCAGTAGAAAATTTAAAGCATCTCAAGTGTATTTACTCTAAGGGGCACACACTCCTCAGTCTTGTTTTTTAGCTATCACTTGGCTACTTTGGATTTAGCAACAGTAAGAGAAGAACAAACTAATGAAATCTTGGTGCATCGGTGGTGAGTCAGGGAAAAGGAATGAAAACTTTCACATTTCTGAACATCACTCACTGTGACTTTAAAAGAAAAAAAATCTGCCATCCTTTCCTTTTTTTCTCTTCTTTCAATGCTCTTCCAGGAAGACAAAGCCAACAACAGCACTCTTTCACAATTCTGAGATTGCTGGAATTACTTTTTACTAACCCTTGTGCCTGTAATCCTCAGCTCTTGCTTTCTGACATCTCCATCTACTCTTTTCATTTTCCACTCTACCACAACTGCTCTCTTTGAAGAATTCTGACAAGCAATCCAGTTGTTCTATAGTGCCTTAACCTTTCCATTTATTATATATCATCCAAAGCCTCCTACCTCTGAGTTTCTGTCTACATGAAATATGAAATATCAGAGCAAATTATCTTTAAAAAGAGCAAAACCGTTCATATATACATCTAATTAAAATTCTGTTTTTCTTAATTCAGGTAAAGACAATAATAATTATTTCTGATTTTAATTTTAATACTTTTAATTCAGAATTTAGTGGCCAGCATGACTTAAAATCCTTGAAAATACAAAGGGTAAATTCTCTTGTAGCCAGTGCAACAAATTCAAAATGTAGCAGTGATCTTTTAGGACCAGTATAATCCGGTCACTAACTATGAATATCTCAAATTCTGAATTTTCCTTCTAGTCTGGAGAAATCCCACAATGGAAGGTTATCTGTCTGCTTGTGAACTAGTGAGGGCTAGAGCAAGCAATGACAAGTCAACTAAAGTGTCAACTTGTCAAACACTGAATCTTAAAACATATCATCTACTACAGCTCATGGGATGTCTGACATTTAACCGCATCAGCTCAACAATCTTCCATTCTGTTGCTTATTTAAGATCTAGACACACTGAGCAAATCATCATAATATATTTTCAATGTAAATGTTGACCAACACTGTATCTTCCAGTGTTACTAAACTACCCTTTTACATTTTAAATAAGAATTTCAAATAAATATTCAACTGTGTTCTCAATATCTGAAAAAGTTATTTGGATGAGCTCTAATCATAGCAGATTTATATAATTGACAATTTCCCAAAAATAAATTGCAGACATATAAAAACACTTACTTTGTTTTTTTAATTAAGGAAGTTTGATAAAAATCTAGAAGTCAAGTCCTAGGCCTAATACATAAAATTTTCCTAAAATTGCAATATATAAATGAATTATTATTTATAATGGTTTGAGTTTAGACAACTGAAATGAACCTGAAGTCTCTTGAAATAAACAATTAATCAGACTATATAAAAATTTTATCCATAAATAACTAAAGCTGAGAAACAAATACCATATACCATAAATATGACTTAAATAGCATAAGCATTTATAGAAAAATGAAAACTTTTATATGTGCAGCAGAACTATGAAGAATAATACACATAAAAATGCAGAGATGCTATGCATAAACTACTTTAATAATCATAGCTACATACATATATATGTGATATATATATTTATATAAAATGAAAATAGCAATGCCAGCTTTTCCAAACATTTCAGATGTAAGGGTATATAATAAGACAAATAAAGTATTTTATAGACTGCACAGATATTCTGAAAAACCATTTGCCAATATGTACAATGAAATGTAACATGTATATGCAAATTTTTTTTGACAATTCCAAGAACAAGACTGTGTAACAAGCACATAATTTGTAGTGAAGGCTTCTGTCCTTCTGCCATGCATGTGTGTTAGCAATAAGCCTGTTTACTAGAGCACCTGATAATGGAGGTAAGCTTAGATCTGCCAAATTTGGGAAAGCTCAGCTGACTTGGAATGCATTATCCTATACATCTGAATAACATCTACACAGAACAGAGACTATGTGATTATACCAATGTATAAATTCTGTCATATTTTCTTAAACAGCAAACTGTCTCTAGTTAGAAAACTCATGAATATTTTGTCTCTTTCTTCCCATATATCCCTGTTCAAAAAAGCTTTAAGAAACAAATGCTATAAATCAAAGGATTCACTCATCCCTTCCAGTCAAGTATATGGAACAGACTTCTGAAGCATGTCACCTGTGTTCTGTACTGAGCTTTGAACCACAGAGAGGAAAGCTGTCTGCCACACTCTTCATTTATAGAAAAGCAAACTAAAGCAAAGATGATATTTGTTTGAGGCCCAAGAATAAGGAAGGTTTGGGAAGCTACTTTTTTATTTACTTTTATTTTTGAGAATTTTATATGTGCATATAGTCTGCTTTGATTCTACTGGCCCCCTATTCGTCCCATACAATTTCTCCCCACCCACCCCCAACCACTCCTTTTCACTCCCAACATCAGGTGCTCTTTCATTTAAACCCAATGAGTGCACTTAGTGCTGCCCATATGTACATGGATATAGAGCCATCTACTGGAGAGTGTTAGCCTCTCAGGAGCCATGGCTCTGAGAAAAACTGATTCCTTCTCCCTTAGCAGCCATCAACTGTCAGGAACTTTCTAAGTCTGCCAACTATCACCTAGTCTAGGATCCTGTGCTCAAGAAATGACAATCTAAATTCTTGGTCTTCAGGTATAAGACATGTTTGTTCTAGAAATGGCACTAAAGTCACTTCTTTTCTGTCTTCCTATGACGAAGTCACAAAACATGGTTTCCTGAAGAAGCTAGATCAAAGACAGTACTGGAAGGAGTCTGTAACTTGGTCCTATTGGAACACAGCAATATCTATTTCTCTTCTTTTAAAAAGAGAATCAATACTGGGTGTGGTTGTGTAAGCCTTTACTCCCAGAACTCAGACAACAGAAGCAGACAGAACTCTGTGATTTCAGAGTTGGCCTGAACTACATAGAGCATATGATGTCTTCAAGTGAGAGACAGAGAGAAAGACAGAGACAGAGATGCAGAGAGAGACAGAGACAGACACACAGGGAGAGAGAAAGCATATATTCTGCATTGGAAAGTGCTCTATATCTGCAAAAGATACAGCTCTAAGATATCTGGAAATGCTCACTGCAGCTTTGTTTCCAGATCCTAAGGAAGCTCTCAAAGAGCACATTAATCACCACCACAGTAGCCACTCTGCTTCTAATGGGAAAAGATGAAACATTTTACTTCTGTGAGTGGCATTTGCTCATTAGATTTGTAATGCACTCATTTTAATTGTGTGGACAAACATTTTTACAAATGCCCATTCCCATGTGACTCCTACCAAAATCAATGCATAAAAACATTCCCATCATTGCCAAAACTCCCACATAATTTTTGAAGGGATCCTATCTTCTATCCATCACCCACGAAAACATCTGGTCAGTTCTCTGTCAAATATTAGACTCCTAGCTGATCATTTTCTATAAATAAAAGGCCATGCTGTTAAATTTTGCATCTGGTTTGATTTATTCAGCACAATATTCTTAAGGGTTAGTTATATTATTAATATAGATACCTTTAAAATAGTAATTAATTAATTTTTATTCCATGTATGTATCCAGCAAACAATGTTTATACATTCTTTCACTAGGGAATACCTATTCTCTTGCCAGTTTTTAGTTTTAGAAACTGAGCTGCCTTGAAGCATTGGACTGTTATAGCTATACATTGTAATGTATTTTTGTAAATATGCCAAAGCTAGCTCACTAGAATATAGAGTAAGTATAGTTTAACCTTATTTTAAAAATTATCTGTCATTGGTGAAATGCCTCAGTGAATAAAGTGTTTGCCACACAATTATGAGGACCAACCTCATGGTTCAACAACCATGCAAAAGACAGTAGGAACAGTGGACTACCTGATATTCAAGAAGTAAATATGTCAGATCCCTTGGCAAACTGGTTAGATAGGCTTGACAAACCCTAAAGTTCCAATCTCAGTATGAGATCCTGACTCAGTAAATAAAGTATAGAGGGATAAAGAAAAACATCTAAGCACTACCTTTGAACAGACACAACTACTGTCTGTGCCTTAAAGGTTATACCGTTAGTGACATTATGGCAGGTGTTTGTGCCTGACCTCTTAGAGGTCCACACTGCAAGTGTACAGGTAAGCACTGAGGAGAGGATGCAAAGAAAACTGTACAAAGACATCCAAGCTTTACATGTTTCCTTCTGCTTTGATAGCCTGTGAAGCCAGCACATGGGACTCCTATGTCTGAAATCTGCCACATTGTGCCTGGGTTTCCCATTCTCTGTGCCATACGTGTCTGAGAAAGCCAAGACCACCTAAAGGCTCACCTCATTTGATTCCTTTCTTTTCTGTAATCATATTCCAGAAATACCAACTGTTACAAAATCTGAAAACAGTTGCTTCCTCTATTCTGTCAAGCTTTCTAGTTATTTAAAGAGGAACAGCATGAGCCATGAGTGATTCCATGATGCTAGAAACAGGTGTCTGGCACACTGTATTTAGCAGTGTAACCCTAACATCTACTTTTTACTTTAGATGCTTTTTTTTTCTACTCCTTCAGATAAGAAATCAGGACACAGAGATGGAATTTTAGTAAGAAAAAAGAAAAATGGTATATATTAAAAAAATATGCAGATACAGGTGGCATCAATGAGAATAATAAATTTAAAATATTATTATAAAGAGATTGCATATATTGAAGCCAGAGCTCAGGAAACAGCCTCAAGCCACCTGATCCCTCAAGGAGCACAGAGCCAGTTTTTCAGTGTCATGTCTCACACTATCAGACAAACACTCGCACAAGGAATGTGAGAAAAGAACTTTCGTTGCAAGTCGGTTCAAAGTTTTGTTGATATTTCACTGACTGCAAAATGAATCCACATCTTCACATTTAACAATATCTTCTAAAATGTTCTTTTGGGCATGCTTTCTGCATTCTTGAAAAGGTCCTCAAAGTCGTAGGAATTAATCTAACTGGAAATGCAATATGTCATCTGCCTGTCTTCCCAAGCCACGACCTCAGTTTTTGTCTTCAAGTTCTCAAGGTTAAGTCCTACTTGGACTGCATATGTTCCTAGTCCACACAAATTCTCTAAGCCTGCTTTGTCTAAGTCTTCAAAACCTTGGTTTCTCAGTTTCATCATTGTATTTATATTGGAATCAAGATCTACTAAAACTGTACTTATCCTTTATGGGGGAGATTATCCTCTTCATTATATGATAAAAAGAAACAGTCTTATTATTTTCTATATTTCACTCAACTATTTATTTATTAATAAATTTATGAATTTATTTATGTTTTGTAAGATAGGCTATCACTCCGTAGCCCAGTATGACCTTAAATCCTTAAATTCACTATTATCCCCCTGCCTCAGCCTTTCAAGTATTGAGAGTATAGCAATAAACCTATACTGAAATACTTCTGAATGAAAACAAATTTTGAAACAAATACAATATATACTCAACAGTCACCTTTTATAACAACACACTCTATCTAAATTTTCTTTATCATAAAATTATTTTAGTTGTACAATACAATAGTCCTTTTCTAAAAGAAAATAAAACTGTAGGTGTGATAAGATAAAAGAACCCCCCCCCCATTTTTTTCTGGGTAAATTTCAGAGGAACTCACAGCTAAGAATTAAATCACAAATTTTGTAAAAGCAGTCAAGCTGATATTGTGGGCAATGGGCTACTGTTTAATTTGCAATTACATGCACAATTTAGAAACCACTTTAAGATAATTTACCCTCAGGAGGATCACTAACATAACCTCTCCCATAAAGCACAAATCCAGGGGGAGAGAAAGCACATACAGAATAATTTAATAGAAAATAAGGCTCTTAAATTTAGGGTACTAATCTCCAAACTGAGCAAAGGCCTCTGTTCCAAAACTGGGGAACATATTGACATGGCGTTTATTCCCCAGTGTTAGATTCATTATGTCTGGGATTTGCAATTGAAGCTGAAATGCAGTCAGCCTTGGGAGCCATCAAGTGCAATGTACTTTCCTATAGGTCAGCCAGGGGACTGAAAACAAAAACACAGGCAAAACAAACCACTTTTCCTCCTGTTTCTGATAACACAGCTGAGTTATTTCCTTTGTTTAATATAACCAAAGCATTTCAGCAAAGACTCGTGATAGGTGTCTTTGGCAAGTGTGCATGCAGCCTTGGGACACAAAGGCAGCAAAGAAAGCGGCTTATTTGAAAGACAAGCACAGAGAGTGGGGGTTAGAGAGCACAGACAGTTTCTAATTTTGAAAAAAAGGTGTTTTCATCTGTTGAGTATTTCAGTGAAGTGGAGAGAGGATCAACTGTCTAGGAATATGCCTTCTGACCTCTTGGTCTGTATATACTAACTTACAAAATCTACTCACACTATGACTATTTTTTTTTTTTACACAAAGAAATTCCAATAAGGCATTGTACAGGACACAGATTCATATCCCAGGTACAGCACCAGCCTGCACACCACCAGAAACCCTTAAGTATGATCACCAAAGCTTTATTTTTCCAAAATAGCAATTTTTAAAAAACACAAAGAATACACATTAAAGGGAGGCCATCTGGTTTACCTTCTGCTTAGAGCTTTTTAGAGCAAAATTGCTCTGTGTGTGGAAAATATTATTGCAATATTCCTCTCTCTAAACAAACTCATGATATGCATATAGAGATAATTATCAAGCAGACTAAAATATATATATTTAAATAGGGACTATATACACTGGGTTATTATCTTTGAAGTTTTTCAGTTGAGGGAATTCTTTTTCCATCTTGCCATTAAGAAGTATTAATGGATTTATACCCTTTAACCAAAGGTAGATAGTTATGGGAAATGTGTGAAATTAATTCATTAAGTTTTTATGATTCATGTCTCTGGTTGAAAATGCTAATAGCAAAGCAACAACAACAGAAACAAAAAATAAAAGGTTAAACTTGCAGTTGCTTAGTTTCCCTGAACATTCCTTATTCACACTATCATCAACCTGAGTGCCTGAAAGTTGTTTTATTTTTGAACCAATGATTTTATCAGCCATCAACACTATACTTTAGCTTACAGTCATTATTTACCAAAGATCTAACACACCAAAGGAGATGAAAAAAAGAAAACAATCTGATAAAACTCTGTTATTTGTCAGAGCATTAAAACAGCTTTTCAACAGTTATGGCAATAATTAACAAGCCAAGTGTGAGACAGATGAAGAAGGGGACGCTCTTCACGCAGTCACCCAGGACTTACCCTGATCTCCAGCTCACAGAGAAACATCTCAGTGTCAAGTAGAGTGGGCACAGTGTCCCACATCATTCATCAGCTCTCCTCAGTGTGTCTTTACTGGAAATAATTGTTTCAGGAGTGGCCCTTTATACCTTTATTCCTTCCCTTTTCTGGTCTCTTTTTATCCTTTGAACTCATTCAAGTCCACGCCATCATGAAAGAAACTGCACATCTTGAATTCCTATGTCTAATATCCTCTCTCTGTAATCTCATTATCCTCTAGACAGCTTTGAAGGTTTGTCCTCACTTAGATGTGAGCTGTATAAATGCAGTTACTTTTAAATGGACTCTTATAAATGGTAACTTTTCAGGGAGAGTCAAGGAAAATGAGTTCGCTATTAATATATCACCGCATTTTGTTTACCCTAATTCTTCCCTATTTCTTACTTTTCATCTTGCTATCTAACAGACATTTCCATTTAGTCTTTCCAAAGA
The DNA here is from genome assembly GCA_028555095.1 of Dicrostonyx torquatus. Taxonomy (NCBI): domain Eukaryota; kingdom Metazoa; phylum Chordata; class Mammalia; order Rodentia; family Cricetidae; genus Dicrostonyx; species Dicrostonyx torquatus. The sequence continues at coordinate 3,496,130 of JAQHUG010000196.1, forward strand.
TGAGTTCTTAATCAATTATTACAACCTTACTAAAATCCTATCTCTACTCGGTATGTATTATTATCTCTAAAACAGTAACATTATTCAGGTAATTTTTGTAGTCAAAACTCTGGAGCCATCCTAGAGAAGAACATTGATCCAATCTATCAACACAGCATATTCTTTCCTGATACATCAAACCACTCCTTAACAATTAGGTTATCAGATAACCCATCTCTTGCTTGACTCCATGACAAAACTCTATGGACACTAAAATTGACTCCTGTCCTGTCCCCCAAAGTCATTCATGAGGAGTTAAGATAGAAGATGTCTTTAAAAATATAAATGAGTTAATTCTACTATCCAGTTTGAGTCCGTTATCATTACACTAAGAATAAAAAAATAATATTTTTCTTTTCATTCTATGAGTGCAATGTTTTACATGATCAAGTCCTAGGAATGTATTTGAAATAATTTCTTCCCATTTTCTGTCTTTTATATTCTCCAAAGAGATACAACACCCCTTTTACATAACAAGCTCAGACTTCTAACAGGTTCTTCAATATCAGTGCCTGCAGGTCAGGAACACAATATCTGAAGTGCTAGATCATAGGACTCCTCACTTTATGTAGACATTTATTTCATCACAATATCTGTGCTCTCACCCTCACTAACACAAAATACTGATCTCATTCACTCACTTTCATTAACTTGATTATTTTTATTCAGAGGATTTATAATTGATAGGCAATGAAAAAAATAGTTTTTTCTTTAGGATTCTGCTATTATTTATTTGTATCATTATGACAGTTCTTGCTTTATGAGGACAGAGAGTTTATTTTTGAATGACTCCATCCCTAACACTTCAAGCATCCTGATGCATTGGAGATGCTTAGTTAACAGTTCTTGAAAAAAGAGTGGATCAAGAAATCAAGATCTAGTTATGAAAGACTCACATGCACAGGCCATTTGTAGTGTTGCAGACCCTAAGCAAACAACTACCATCATCAAACTCCCATCATATACTTAAATGAGCATGGCTCAGATCTACAGAAAACTATAAAAATTGATTATGCTACTTTATCATAAGATATATGAAAAATTGTACCTTTTTGCTATATACTATATGATGAAAGCCTGACACAGTTTTTATAAATAAAAGTTTCTCAAATGTTAAGATAATAGTTTTTCCCTTAAGAACTTTACCAAAATATCCTACTCACAAGAAAAAGAAGACAAAGCAACAATAACAAAAAGACAAAAGGGTACTTACCTCCCTTTTTCTACTAAAAGTAGCACGTCTAATTTTTCTCCATTTTGAACCACTGTGCTGATTGCTGGAGAGATAAAAGGATGAATATTTCTTTTTTAATTTTAAAATATGCTTAGATACAGGATTAATATAATTTAGTCACGAGTTTGGGGTTAAGACTTCCGAATTCCATGTGAAGCTGCCATGACCACATGCAATTGGGAGGTATGGTCGAACAAGAACGGGGTGGGGATCCTCTTACTTAGCTCCTGCAGTCTTCTTAGGTGCATTCTCTCTTCCTGAGCTTCTTGTGTTTGAAGGCAAAAACACAAACTAGACTTGTCCAAAGCAAACCAGCCTTTTCTCCACTGGTCCAGGGCATGGCAGTCTTTGTAGAAGAGTAGACCAATCAAATCATAGTCAGCTTCTGTTAAGTTTTCAGCAACAAAGGGAACAAAATGCTGTTAAAACAAATACAGAAAAGTAAGAAAGACAGTGAAAATAGGAAAGTTCTTCCCTGTCTACAGATAGAGGGAATAATGGAAAACTTATCTTCAATTTCCTATTTTAAAGATTCATAAGCAAATGCCAAATTCAGAATAACTAGTAAAAAAAAAACTACGATATGAAACTTAAAGCAAACAGGTAATGCATATTTTCGAACAGCAGCACCATGTGCCTTGTTTTCTTAATACATATGAAAAAATAGGATATAGTCTTCCATGGTTCATGGAATTGTAGAAAAGGTCATGTTCTCGTATATGCTAAATTCACATCATTGGCTAAATCTGTAGCTTTCCTCATGGACACTGGGAAATAACATACCCATGAGAAGGCACAGGGTGGGAAATAGCTTTACAATGAAGACTCTAATTTAATCACCAATGATACAGAATTACTTTTAAGAAGGGTTTTTATGAATGTTATATATGAATTTCTTGTCTTTTTCAGGCCATAGAAGTCTGTTTTTATCCTTTGTTGATGGTCATCTTTGAAAATAAGAAAACTTTTTTCCAAAATTATAGCTAAAATGTTCATGAATCTTTGAATCTCAACTACAGACCTCAAGTTAAGGATCTTCCCTGGACTTAGCAAATACAAAATTTAAATACCTTGGCTATTGTCTCTGTCCATTTTCTTTGAATCTGAGATGATTCAGCTCCAAACAAAAAGACACGTTCTGAGGGTAAGTAGATCTCAAAGACAAAGATCGGCCTACAGTAAGCACAAATAGGAAGATACCACCACACAGAATAAATGAATGTAATTTAAAACTTTCAAAACCAAAAGAAAAGCAAATTAATTAATAATCAATTTATGTAACATGAAAAATTTTTAATAGAAAAATAGTACCTTCAGCTGATAGGTAGAATATATTGGTAATTATGTAATAATGACAATAGAGTTCATGTAATTTAATATAACACTGTAAAATCTCTCTTATCATAAATACTACTAAAATCTTTGTTCCTAAAACTGTTTTTTATTTTAATGTTTATACATTTTCATTAACTATTCTGTAAAACAAACAAAGTGCAAAAATTTCAAGTATATCTCTCAGGCTGTTTCTAAAATCCTTCAGAGGTTCATTCAAGTTTTTAAGTATGTAAAATATATTATATAAATAATTCATAATCTTTTAATTTCAACATTTTCAGACCACAAAAGTACCTATGTATCTCAAAATTTATCTTCTAATATGATATTTAATTTGATTAAGGACTGTGAATGTTACTCAGTGGGAGTGCTCATCTGATATTTTGTTTATTTTAAAATGAGCCAATGATCACAGAATTTCTCTTTTCTCACGTTTTATATAAGATGTCCTTTAAGCAAATATATTATTTTTGTTTTTAGTCGACTATTTAAATTAATTAGAGAAGCAAAAGTACTTTAATGATCAACAATGGAATGTAATAGTATTAACTACTTTTTAGAGAATTTCCTGTAATTTCAGATCAAATAAACTGGTTTGAAGATACCATAGGATCTTTTAACAGGAAGTAATGGGACAGGAAAAATAACTAAATCCTCATCACCTGTTATAGGGACTATTAATCCCATTCACCTCTCACATAGATGCTTAATGGTAGACATACCCAGTATTCAAATAGAAGTCCTCTTTATGGACAGCCAAGCAGATAACTTCACTGATGTTGATGGTGCCATTAGGTGTGGTACATTTGTCATTTTCATAATAACTCAAGAAGCCGCCTTCCAAAACACACCACTTTTTATTTGTCTCTAAGAATTTAAAACAAGGCAAATAATAAATGGAACTATACTATAAACTTTTAAAACAAATCATAACTACATTCAGATAAAGAGAAGGACAAATTCCTTATTTTGGAAAAGAAACATTGGACTAACTCACAGTATATAAAGCTGATACACTTTTGCTTTCAAAGAGATTATCATCTAACTGCAAAGAATGTTCCAGACAAAAAATGGATATGGCATTGATGACCAGAGAAGCAGGGCAATTCATAAAGTGAAAAGCTGCCAGACAGCACCGGAACCACAAAAACTGAGGTCTTCACAGAGTATTATGGGAAGAACAAATAGAACAAAACCTAAAAACACAACTACTGATTCAGAAGGCTGTGAAAGCAGCGTTCAGAATCTACAATGTCCATAGTGTGTTATTTAGGAATTTTCAAGTTCTTCCTACAGAGGTCAGCACATCATGGATAGAGGCCAAATTCAACCGCTATCACCTGGCACAATCAAACTTTCTTGCTACACAGTGATACCTGTTCCCTGTGGGTGCCCTGTGGCTCACTGGCCATTACAAAGACTGAACCAAGCTAGGACAGAAATTATGTGACCCAAAGAGTTTGAAATTTTGCTATGAGACTCTTTAAAAAAAAAAAAAAAAAGGTTGCTAGTCCTTGACTAGGTCAATGGATGGAAGCCACAGAAATGGTTTTACCTGTGGAATACACTTAGGTATGAATTTTCTGCATTTTGATTACTTTAATCAGTATATTTGAAAGAGTAAAGATAAACAGAAAAGGAAAACAGGGAAAATTAAGTGAACATGAAAGTGTAAGGGAACCCTTTACTCCTCTGGATCTGATGTATGTTTTTTGCTACCTGAGAGTGACCAATTTCAGCACAGCCACTGAACCTCCTGCACAGAGGAATACCTGTACAGAGACTATAGATCTGAGAGAGACCCTAAGCCAGAATAGAAAAACTGCAAATGAACCATGCTCAGGATCAAAGCATTCATGCCTGACACGCACAAGGAATGCCTTTCACTGTTTTTGTTCCATGTTTTTGTCTTTACAGCTCACCTTCATCAGATGGAAGGCTACAGTGTGCCCCATGTAAATGGTTTTGTAATGTTATTTACAAAAGTAAAGCATTTAAAAGTACATCCAAGGTGAATCTATTCCCATTCCTCTCCTAACCCTCAAGTCAATGGTGCTGTAGGACACTAGATCTAATTTCAAAGGGATCTCTCTCTCTCTCTCTCTCTNCTCTCTCTCTCTCTCTCTCTCTCTCTCTCTCTCTCTCTCTCTCTCTCTCTCTCTCTCTCTCTCTCTCTCTCTCTCTCTCAAACACAGCCCCCACCCATACACACCCACACACTCAGAAAAGAGATACCTACAGTTCATAAAAAACCAAAACAAAAAAAAGATTCTTCTGAAAGATAACAGATGGCACATTCAAATAAAAGCAAGCATGAAGAATTAAGCAATATCCTACAAGATTCCAGAAAGGATCCATGGGCTCACACCTCATGAGTACAGAAGGAGAAGAGAAGAAAATAACTTGTATTTGTCCAGACAGGGTTCACCCACCCCTACCCACCCAACCTCCACCCTTACCACCCACACCCACCTCCACACCCCACCCTATCTCCCACCCTCACCCCCACGCCAGAGTAAGTTCCTAAGCAATATTACTGCTGAGATACAAGAAAACTGGGTCTCTTCCCCAGAAGACAGCAAACAGGTCGAATTCTAAACTATGACTCAAGCACTACCTGAAACTTCAGTAAAGCTTACTACAGAAATACAGGGCTTCACAAGGGTTCACTCACCAAACAGAGTAGCTGTCAATTATCTTCCCATATATAATAAAAGATTAGAGTCAGGACTCACTTAGATTCATATAACACTCTGCAAGAGGGTTCAACATTCTGATTGACTCCAAAACATTTAAAAGAAACTATCGAAAGGGTGGTTGTCCAAGAGCCCTTAGGACAGCCTTAGGGACACTCTACTTTAACTCAGTGATGCTGGAGTAAGACTGGACACCAGAAGTATGAAGGGTTGTATTTCTGTTGCTTGATGCCACTAACTCTGTGACAATTTGTGAACCTGTAGGTTCACAGTAGCATAATAATTACATATTCAATAAATGTTAATGTTATTTTTAAAATGTTAAACTTGACAGAAAGCATTCTGCCTAAAATACTTGGAAAAAAAGGAGACTCGACCCGGAGGACTTTGTACATTTGATTTTATACTATGGCTATTATAATTACAAAGTTTCTTTGTAAATAAGTACCTGCTGAGGTAATTCAAATAAAGGAAACTTTTGAAAATAATAAGTAAATAAAAAGCGTGAGTGAAATAAGGACACACACAGAGAAAAAATACAAATATGAGGATAAAACAAATTAAAACTCAAATATTTGTATTATATGTGCTATACATACATGGAAATTCTTCATACATTCTTTTAAGTTTCTTTAAACTATAAACGAACAAATACATTGACTTGATTCTTGAATTTTCTTTTATCACTTCATTGGACCCTTAGAGAAGAGTAGCAATGAGAAGCTAAGAAAAAGACAATATAACATTTGGCAAAACAACAGCCAGAAACCCTGAGGGTGGCAGGACTGATATACTCAGAAAGCCTGAGAAGGAGATTCACAATCAACAAGCAGAATAAATTCTACATGGTCACTGGAAAAGAACTTTAACAGAGGCATGGTCAGTTCTTAGATGAAGGCAATGTGCTACTCCAGGGATTCAAAATTCTGAGTCACAGTATATATCCTGTGCCATTACAGAATAAAATCATGAATGACCAGTAATTTTTAAATGAAAAAAAATTAAATATTCCCCTAAAATATTTTTTTAAAAAAAGCCTACGTATTAACAAAAGGACTTCAAGAACTAATATGAAAAGACAGATGGCAAGAATAACCTTCATAAAAGAATTCAGGGGGAAATGGCACAACGTCTAGCACAAATGCACACAGTGCCAGAGATGACTATTCTCCACCAATTCCTCACTGCAGCTTACAATCCCCTTAATGGGAAATATGTTTGGAATGATAACACTCAGCCCCATTAGCAGCAACGTAGGAGCAGGCCATCCCCAGAGGAGAGCAATGAGAGAAAATTCCATCCTCCCCACAGCTTGTGCAATGTAGTCCTTTATGGATGGGGAGCAGGATTCCACAGTAGCACACAGATTCAGAGCTAAAACCATCCAGGCTCCTGAGAAACACCAGGGAAAGGCAGCTACAGAAAGAGACCCGGGATACCCTACCTGGCCAGTTGATCAGGTTATACAGGATGGCAGGAAATGGAAAACAAATCTATAGTACCCAGCAGAGATCATCCCCTCATAGTCCTCCATGACTGATGAGTTTGTTCCTCTCTCATAAGACAGCTAAGAACCATTCAAAGGCCTTTTACACACAGAGCCCAAAGGACAGATGCACAGAACAAATGTGAATCCCAAATCTAATTAGTCAATTTCTGAGCAAACAAACAGGAGAACTTTTTAAAGAGGGGGATCCATGGTAGTGAGGGCTTGAAGAAAATCAGTCCGACAGTTTTTGTCATGTCTATGACATCAGTTGCTTTAGAAATGGGCCAGAAGTCAGACAAGGTAGGCATGGATCTTCTCTTTGAGGATCCAGAATAACAAAGGTGAGGTAGGGAATCTTGACATTCCTGTTGATTTGAGAAGAAATGAAAACCCAAGAAACTATGATTGCCAATACCCCGAAAAAAAAACCTTCTCTGCTATAGAAACCAAAAGCAAAATGTCCATCAAAGTAAAAACAGGGCCATATAATGGGTTACTCTCAGGACTTGGCTGGTTAACAGAGAGGACAGAGTGAAAGATGGAGTTCTTAATTTCTCCAGTTGGGCCAAGGAAGACCAACATTCACATAGGATTTATCTAAACCCTATATGCAACTGCACAGACAATCTACTTTAGTCTTCCATGGAGTGATATGAATGGTCTAGTTTAGAACTGAGATGGTCAAATAAATCCTGGAGGACAGTGCACCTAAATTCAGAAGCAAACAGGAATTCCCAAGCTACTGTGCCTACTGTGAGCCCTCAACAGCCCTTCCCCTCAGTCCCAATTCCATCAGTCTTGATCATGTGCACAGACCATTCAGGTTCTACCCATTTTATATGTATGAATCCACTGAGCCTGCAGTATGACATCAGTTCTGTGCCCGAAGCACTGTCTTGGACTTTTGGTTTTTTTTTTTTTTTTAAACAGGCGTAGGAAAGGTAACTAAGCTTCCCCGGGTCACATGAGTAGTTACTATAAGAGGGAAGGAGAATTTGATCAGGTAACATCTGGAAGCTACCCTTTAACCACTGAGCAAAACACCCGCGTGTGGATCACGTGATCAGACCATATAACCACTTGTAAAGTGTTGTGATAGAGAAGGCCCATATTTTAATATGGATGTGCACAATAAATCTGAGGGAGTTAAGGCAAAGCTATTATTTTCCAGAAGGATGAAGTCATTTTCTAAACTTTCAAAAGTGATGATATTCAGCTTCCATTAAAGAGGGAAACATGCATCAGCTATTATTTCATTTAAGTAAGTATAGTTTGGCCTTGGAAACAAATTTTTAAAGAAGTGAACAATGTAGACTTTTCCTAGAATAAAGGGCTTTTAAAATTCTTTGTTAATGTATGAAATTAAGTATAAACAGAATGAAATAGGAGCCTCTACTAAACCCTATCAAACAGTTTCTTTTTTAAAAAGCAAAGGCTGTACAAACTAATCCAAGCCAGATACCAAGGGAAAACACACATGGTTGAGGAAGGGAAACGGAAAACAAAACCAGGATGCTATTATTCAGCTCTGCGCAGAGGTATAACAAGGCTATCAATCTTTCTTTTCGTGAACACTAAACCGAGAAAAGAAAAAGCATAATTCAGATCTGTCTTCATAAGCAAGAGCTACAAGAACTTGAGATCTGGAAAAGCTGCACTGACAATGGGAAACCTCTGTGACTCCGAAGAATGCTTGCATTTCATTCTCAGACTCCTGTCCTTGTGTTTAATCATTTTGTTTCCTGCCTGTGCTGACAAGGGCTGATGGAGTGGTACTGTCCAGCACTTGCCTTTCAGAGGCAAAGGTGACAGCCACACTTTAATCTCTATATCTTTCCAAACAATTCATTTTCTTCTTATAAAGCTGGCATTCAGCAACAGTAGCAGCAACAACACTGCCGAATCTTGAGAGTGCCAATAACAGGCCCAGAAACACGTGCTTATTCAGAGTTCGGCTGCTGCTTCTTGGAGTAGTTTTTCTTAACAAAATATGCTTTATGTCAGCAACTGTATCTTTTGATGTGAAAGTTTCCCCGTTTCTGTGGGAGTAGGAATATCCATGACAAGACTCTCAATGTCTGCCTAAAACTTAGAAAATACAGAACCCTAAATATCATATGTTCCAAAACATACATGAAGCTTAAATTATGAATTAGGTGTTGCGGGAAATTAACAAAACATAGTAATATAACTATATAATACTTTAAGGTGTAAATTTATGCATTTTCTGGAATTTTATCCATTAATGTTTTTTAATCTTAGATGATGGCGGGTAGTTCAAACTTTAATGAAACCACTGGTTAATGATCACACCACACATACACTCAAAGATTAAATACTAACAAGTGACGTTTGTCATGGGAACTCATTTCTGCCAACAGTTTTGGGGTACTGGCCTTAGGGCGTGGCTTCTGTGTGAGGACATGATCTCTTATAAGGAAGAAGAGGGGTGTCTCTCACTCTCTTGGGAGGTTGGAGCAGAAGCAAGTTTGTGCGGTTGTTCACATCTCCCTGGGGCAGGGCAGCAGGACAAGGCAGTTCCACCTTGTCCTGTATCGTGTGAGTCTGTATCTTCCCTTTGAATTGCCTTGGTAATTCATGCTTTTGTCTTTGATGTTTTTAAGCTGCTAATAACTTCTTTAAAGGTATATTCATTCATCCCACAAACATTTAACATTGATTTGGACACCAAATATTTAATGAAACTAAACAAAACAGAGAGACCCAATACATGACTGGACTTTCACTCCTCAGAGAAGGAATTGCACAGCATCCTCAGAAGATGATGATCTAACATTTACATAAGGTGACCAAGAAACCTTGCTACGTGGCAATGAACCAACCCTTGAAAAATACGATACCATCAAATTAGGGATGGGATTTCCAGATGGGGCTGGAGGAAAGAATGCAGTCTTTGTAGAAACAGACGAAGATATGGAGCCTGGCATGGGCCTTTATAGGAATGCCTTAAAATGAAGAATGGAGCAAAAGATAATTCCCAGGTCCTAAATGCAAGTACCAGGGCTCAGTCTGCAGTGGCATCCCACTGTCTGCCTTTGAGCAATGGATGAATAGGATCCAAGTTCCAATTCTGGAAGTAATTATTTTCTTTTAAGTGTACAGGGAAGCTAAGACAGTTATAAGTGGACAAAAAGGCTACAGAACTACAGCATAATAAGCAAGGCCTGAGGGGGGTAGAGCTGGACTGGCGTCAGCAGATTCTACTTTGAGCATGAAACATGCTATTAAACTAGAAAGAAAAATACTCAAAGAGTATCTTACCAGGAGACAATTTTTAAATGAAATAATGTCTACTGCACTATACAACTAAGTCTTAGATATCTGCTTGGAATAACTTTTAGAAAAACATTCCGGATGGAAAAAAAATCCTAATTAACTTCCAAATAATGTCACCCAGATCTCCATATCCATGTATGCTGAACCCATAGATCGAAGCCAATCCCTAATGAAAAATACCTAAAATGTTTTACATCTTTACTGAAAATACACATATTTCTTTTTCTTGTCAGAATCTCCTAGTAATGTTAGGCAACAACTTCTTACAGAGCATTCCTAAGGTGCAATATAAAAATAATCTACGGATGCTCAGAAATATATGGGAGAAAGACATTCAGTAGTATGCAAACACTGCACTACGTTATGCAGGGAACCCAAGCACAAGCAAATCAGTTTAGTATCTACAAAGGTCTCGAATCCAGCACTCCATAAAAACATAAATCACATGGACAGAGACAAACTTCTTCCAGTTTTGATGTAAATTATACCCCCAAATATTTTGTTATTTCATGAAATAAAGGGGAAGATTCAGGCATAAAGTTTTAAAGTGTCAAATATGCATTACTCACTTCCAGGGTATTTTTTCTATAGCATGTTTGAAAAAAAAATCTGATAAGCCTGCTATTAGTCTAGACAAAACTGCTGCATTGAAAACCTTAAAGAAAATTTTCTATTTCAAGTTCTTGTCTCTCTATCCATCTATCTATAATTAAAGACTGAAAAATGGCTCTAGGAAACTCTAGAAATCAGGAAAGGCATTGGCAGGTACTTTGGTTTGGGGTACTGTGCAAATAGTTTATTAACTGTTAGATTTGATTTATAATATGTACTCACAAACCTTTGCTAAAGCTTGTCATTTATTATCCATTAGGCCAAGTAAAACAAAGTAAAAATCATTGCATTGTTTAAAAAGAAAACATATAAGTGTAATGCAGAAAATAGTATTTCTTCCTAATGTCCCCCATCAAGTGGCAATCAAGATGAAAAGATTATAACATAGCCAGGACTGAAAGACTGAATCACCACTGGCTCCTTCCTCCTTCATCTGAAAACTGCTCCTTATCCTCAGCTTGGTCTAGACTCCATATGTGGCCACCGATTACTGAGAACCAGCTCCTTAAAGCAGAGCCTACAGAAAAGATCTTTTTTAATCAGAAAAAAACTAATGATACACAATTTATCCTAATTTATTTCTACTTTGACATTATATAACTTTAAAAGAATAATGCTTAAATATGTCTATCAACAGATCTGAAATCAAAAGTGCTTCAAACATCTGGAAGAAAATCATTGTAGACTCAATATCCCCCAAATTTATAATTTTTTAGATTTGAGATTCTTTTTTTTTTTGGTTGGTGGTGGATTTTATTTTTTATTTTTTATTTTTACTTTTTGTAATTAGGAACATTTAATTAGTAAAGGCTAAGAAAATATTCCCAAACAACAAAAGAAAACAAACAATCAAACAAAAACATGAAATCTGAAACAATTCTGGTCTGAAGCATTTCTGATGAGGGATACTGCAAAGAATTAATGGTGAATAACCACTACAGATGAGAAAACACCAGGTTAAAAGGTTTTATCCAAAATGAAAATCTAAGAGGTGCGGGAAGGATACCTTCAAGTAGCTTTTTCTCTGTAGAGACTCTGGAAGCAGCAGCTGGAGCCTGATATAAGAAGTCACAGAGGAAGGTGGACTGGGCAGCCTCCTGACTTGGCCCGCCCTCAGAATGAACATCATGCTGGGGAAAGTCTAGAAAAGGCAAAGAGATTTTATAATTAAATCTGAAACGTTCTAAAGTACCCTTTCGTTTAGGAATTTGTGATGAAGTTTTGCACTAGCAGAAAAGTAGGCCCAGATTAATGACCAAATAAACACAGAGTTATTTCACTTTGTATAAAATTTACAAAAAAGCACTTAAGCCATATTTATTATTTATATATGAAAACCAGATTTAATTTTGGTAGAAATGATTATGTGGGATTAACTATTTTAATCTTCCAATTATAAGATTGAAAGACATAAAAGATATACAAATCCTATACTTCTTTTTCTGTTGTAAAGCAGTACTTTAGTAATTACATAATTTTCTTGGTCAAAAAGTTGATGTATTTGTTCTTCAACTTTTTCAGGGCTGTATCTGAAGAGAGCAGTCAGAATAGCATGAGGAACAAACCTGAGAACTTGTTATGGTAGAGAAATTCCATCTGCAGACTCTGCCCAGCTTTCTTGGCCAGCAGGTAGGGCGTACTGTGCACGGGGTCTCCTGTCGCACACATGACATCTGCTCCACTGAACAGCAGGACCATTGTTTCCAGCACATCTGGTTTTACTACCGCAGAACACAGAGCCTGGCCATTAAAAGAACAAACCACTTATGGGAAGTGAATGCGAGTCCAGCTTTTTAAAGAAAGGCAAGTTTGTGATGTGTTTATGAAGCAGGTATTTATTTCTCCCATACTAATAAAATCAATGGCCTGAATCGCAGAGTGGGTGTACTCTCTCTGCAGAGGTTGGCTCTACAAATGGCCACCTTGCATGGGTTAAAACCCAAAGTAAGAGCTTCAGAGTCTCAGTCCACTTTCTGGTTTCAAGGATGTTCTACTTGTGAACCCCCCAGTCCATCACGGATGTTCCAAAACTCTTGTGCTGCTATTATTCTGTAGCAGCTGGAATAAGATTTTAAAACATTTAAAATGTAATAAAGTGTCCACTAAATGATCTACACTGATTATAGATATATGTTAATATATGGCATTAAAATCTGTAGACAGTGTTATATTTAATTCACCTTATTTAACTCTTCTTTGGTCAGAGATGCTAAAAGTGTCTTCCTGAATTTTCCTTCTTTGTATTTCTGGGTAATAAAATTTTTTCTCTTTTCAACTGGTGAATCCATGTGTAATTCTTCATCTTTTTGAAGGTTACCAGCCCAAAAGTCATTTGCTCTCTTGTTTCCAATGACAATAAATAGCTGAAATGGAAGAGGCAAAAAATGCATATAATTTAATAAATGTGTTTGAACCTTCAAACTTGTTTCTTATCCTAAACTAAAACCTAATTCAATATAAAACACAGGAGAGAGCAAGAAACCCTGCATTCTCAAGGCAGACGACAAGAGATAGCAGACAGCAGACATGACTTCTAATGCAGCATCAGCTGGGAAACTAGGCACAGCCCACACAAAACCACCAGAAGCAGCCTTGCTCTTTGAACTCATATTGAGACAGATTGATTTAAATTGTTGTGCAGTTAGTCTGCCGTAAGGTGGAACAGTGGAACAGGAGAGGAAATAGAGACAGAAACAGCGAGGTAGAACCGGTGGGATAATGGCAAATTATAGCCCAAAGTATAGACACAGAATGCTAAATTTTGCAAGATCTGCTCATTCCCTTTTCTAATACTTTCCCATGTGTGTTAAAAAAGAAACAGAATTCTCACTTTCCTCGGTGGCCACATCTTGACATCCCGAGTATCATTAAGGTTCTTTGAAGTCTTTATTTTAAAAATAACTATCTAATTTGGGAATCTGTGTGCCATTTGCATTCCATAGTGAGAATTTCATCTAAGAACTTCTTAAGAAAAGGAACCACTACCTACTGCCAGTCTCTTCCAGTCTTTGTTCACATAGCCCAGTGAACACGACTTACCTCAATGAGCTCATTACTCCAGATGCTGGCATCCATTTTCAGACTTCTAACCTTAGAGTCTCTTGGGCCCAATGATCTGTGTTGCCCTAAAGGAGGAGACAATTACATTTCCACTGTAATTTGAATGGGAATTTATTTTGCCTTATTTTTTAAAATGTGTATAGGAGGACTGGAAATATTGATCAGTGGTCAAGGGATTGTGTGAGATCCTATATCCAATTCCCAGCAATCCCTTCCCTCCCCAGCCTAGAAACACTAGTGTGTAGGTAAGGGATAGAGGGACAGTACTTGCCTTGCATGTAAAGACCCAAACTCAATCTCCAGAAACCATATAAAAATAGCTAGGCTTAGTGGTGTGTGCTTGTAATCCCAGCACTGGGAAGGGAGTGGATCCCTTGGGCCTGCCAGCCAGCCTAACTTACTAGATAATTACTAGGCTAGGGACAGAATTTTTCTCACTAAATTAACTAGCTAACAAACTAACTAAATAAGTGAACAAAACAAATGTATATCTGAGGAATAACACTGAAGGTTGTCCTCCAACACCCACGTGAATGCACATACATGGGTCAGATGTGGCATATATGTGTGTAGCATATATATGTATACATAAAATGAACTTAAAGCCTCCCATTACCTACTCTCCTAAATAAAGCACTGAGAGTAGTAGTCATGGTGATTATGCAAAACCAACAGCCTAACCAACCAAAATGGGTAACAATTATTAGAGATTTCACAGTAATGCACTGTCACTAAACTATACTTTAAAAATAATATGCATGTATGTGTCTATACATATGTAGGGGTGTGTGTGTGTGTGTGTGTGTGTTACCTGTTAGAAGTGTTCTACTCCTGAGCTATTTTTATGAACAAGGAAGACTTTTCTGCTCAGTTAAATCTCATGCCTCTAAATACAGCAGTTATCAATACAAGACAATCTAATAACGACAATTACAGTAAAAATGAGCATAGAGATCTGATATTGATTTCCTATGGTACTGTTTCCTCTGAAGGTAGGAAGAAGAGAATTAAATCATCAAGTGTATAGAACGAATCAACTTTCAGTCATAACTGATACACAAGTATCTATCCAAAGTAAGCAGACATGAAAAACATCTATGTAAGAACTTTCCCTGATCTTGAGGACACTTTGCTTAGGAATGGTAATGATTCTTCACTTTGTAGTACACTAAACCAGAGGGGCTTCTCCTTCTTTATTAAAGAGGTGAGAACACAGAGCACTAGGCCCCATAGCTGGAGTTCACATTGCTTTCGGCCTAAAAGCAACATTAGAAGCCTGTGAGTTGCAGAAGGAGTTGCTAAAGCAGCCTATTTAAGAACAGATAACTTCAGGGAACCAGAAAGATGGCTTAGCAGTTAAGAGAACTGGCTGTTCTTCCAGAGGAACAGGGTTCAATTACCAGAACCCATAGTGTAGCTCACAACCATCTATAATTCTAGTTTCAAGGGACTCTGTGCCCTTTCCTAGTCTGCATGGGTACAAGACACACACCTCATCACAGACATGTATGCAGAAAAGTACCAATAATGATAAAATATTTAAAAATAGAATATATAAGCTCTAAATGGAGGCAAGGGAACAGGACAGAAACACCACTGAGAAGACGTGGACTTTAAAGTAAACGTAGGGCTTAAGCATGACTCTTCCATTCTCAGCCTGAGTGTAAGGTAGGAAGTACACCTTCTCATCAGTATAGGAAAAGGATGAAAACATGCAGAATTACACACTGGGCCCGAGGCAGCAACTGTAGTTCTCCTTCTGATGTGTTATTTTTTTTTTTGAGTATCTTTGGAAAAACTAATCTGAGGTTCTCATAAGCTGAGGAAACCATCTTCCTTGGGTGCTCGATACAAATGATAAGTAACACAGAAATAAAGAATGAGAACTGAAAACAGAGTCCAAGGTACACATATGTAATTCAGCAACATGAAGTGGTGAGGTCATCTAAACATGGAAAACAACCACTAAGACAGCAAGAGAGCATGGCTTTCTGAAGTTGAGGAGGATTGACATCAAAGACAACATACTAGCCATAGATCTCAAATATTACAGAGAAAACAAACAGGATAAGAATGCGTCAAATGGGGATGGAGAGATGGCTCAGAGCCTAAGAGCACTGACAGCTCTTCTAGAGGTCCTGAGTTCAATTCCCAGCAACCATGTAGAGGCTCACAACTATCTGTCATGAGATCTGGTGCCCTCTTCTGGCATGGAGGTGTACATGCAGGAGGAACATTGTATGCATGATAAATAAATAAATCTTTTTAAAAAAAGAATGCATCAAATGGAGACTGGAAAACAAAATACACTCATAAAAACAATGCAAATACTTGTACAGAATTGAGAGAAAAGATAGCTGAATACAAAACGTTGAAGAAAAACAAAGTTAAAGAACTGAAAAAAAAAACCTGTACTGGTCACTGTATAGACAGGCAAGTCACTCAGGTTTGAAAGGGGAAAATCAACAGAGAGCAATGCAAAAAAAGGGACTGAAGAGGTCTAAGAAAGGCCACTGATAAAAGGTAGACTGATGAAACCAGAAACTAGTGTAAATACTCAAGAGAGTAGTAAGTCATATACTGGCCTGAAGAAGGGAAGAAAGAGATGGAGCAAAGGGGAATAGGTAGAAGTAAAACAAAGCTATCTCTCCTAATGAGATGGAGAGAGAGGAAGGGAGAAAACACTATGTGAGATCATAGAAGGGTTGATGTCTTCTGCTTTTTTGTTGTTAAGTGGTCAGGAAAGTACCTTGGTATCATGAGAAATGGTATGGGACAGAGCTCCTGAAAGAATGGAAGATTCTAGACAACTGCTGGAGCTATGTTGTTCACTGAATCTGCTTAGGCTGAGCCCGAAGCTTCTGCCCTGCTCTGTCTCTGGGCCTGCTAGTCAACTTTAATCTTGCTCTTACCATCCTCTACTGTAAAAACAATTTCTGTATTTATTGAAAGTACTTCATATCATATAGTTTCTGCTGCTGTAGACCAGCATCAGAACAGCTGGTAATCTAGGTAAATTCTGTGTTTGTGTGCTGGATTCAGGGCACCTATGGAGAAGGAGGCAAGAAGGGCGGGAAGTCTGGGAGACTGAAGTTAGCTAAGCTTCTCCAAGTACCTAGTAAGGCTTTTTCACAGAGCTGGAGTCCACTTCTGTCTACTCTCTTGGATATGGATAAGGGCACCTTGATACACTGAGATGCCAGACAACCAAGTATAAGGTCACAAGAAAGAAGGCATTTGTAGGACTAGCTTTTTTCATAAGCATCAATTCTGTTGGGAAACACTCCAATGAAAGTTCATACTATAGGACATGCCAGATCCACCACACAAGCATAGAGGCAGAACATCGTCAATATAAGAAAATACACCTTAGAGAAATGACTAGACCATAACTGGAAGTATTCATGCAAGCATGCAAACTTGTTCTGGATGTATCTTAAAACCAAAAAAAAGAAAAATTTAAACATGTTATTTTAATAATCTATGCATGAATCAGTAGACCCACAGTATTATTTCATAGTTAAAAACTAATTTTTATCAAATCTACACAGAACAGAATATGGAATTACGTGATATTTCTAAATGGTCTTCTATTCAATAAGTTAATCCCATTTTACTTTTCACAATGATTACGTAGGACACGTCATGTCTTTTGACAAAGAACAGCCAGTGTTAACCTGCCACCAAGCGGAGATGAGCATAGCTCATCACTAATTACCTGCACACTTCTTACAAATGACAACACAGAGATTGATGGATGCCCAGTCAGGATCTGGGGCTTTACAATCTGCACAGCTCCTGTTGGATTCATTGAACCAAATCTTCTCAGCTACTTCATAATCAGAGAGTGTTTCTGCTATCGACTGCTGCACAGCTTCAATCCAGTCCTGTTTCTCTTTCTCAGACTCCGCTGTAAAGCTGAAACAATTAACATTTCTGCATTATTGATCTCCCTTACACAGGCCAATTAAGCAGGGTGTTCGGTTTGCATATTCATTTCAGCCACAAATTAAATAGAAGCTAAAATTATGCCTGCTGGGCAGTATTGGATTGTCTTTTCCTATTAAAAATTATCTAATTTAACAAATCATTTTTTTCTTCTGATTTTCCATACTCCCTATTACCCTGCTCACATATCTCTAACGAAGATTAACACACTTATTATTCCTGATCAACATTTTCACGGAATTGCCTTGGTAAATCAAAACAAGCGAGAGCCATGTTTCTAGAGCAATGGATTAGATAATAATCAAAAAGAGACTGGCAGTGTTTCATGACTGCTAGAATTTTGCCAGTAAAGTATGCCATCGTAGTCTAAAACTAAAATGATATAAAAAAAACACCAGAAATTGTGATTTTTGTCAAATTTAAAAATGGAATTTTTTAATTAGAAGACTGTCCAGATGGCAATAAGAGACTGAGAAACAAGAAAAGTTTTAAATGGTTACTATTTTAAAGGCTTTCTAACTCAATTTTAGCCAGTTCTGACACAGTCTGATTTCTTAGTATTGGCTGGATTCCTGGTGGAAGGGAAAACATTAAACAGCAATGTTGCCTACAAGAAAGATTTATTGATTGTTTATTATAGGTAATATCCACATATGCCACAAATGACTCCAGAAAAAAAAACTCACTGTAAGTTGTCTGTCACATTGAAATTTTTGTTCTATAAGCTATAATAAAGATAATTAGTATTTGCCCATTCCAAGTGGTTCATAAAATAAGTGGTTTATAGGATTGCATTTTCTGAAGAACTTTATGATGACATCATTAATACAATGTTAATAAAATTCTCCTAGATGTTAGTTATAGCCAGTATTTCTATTTAGCTAAGGCTGGAATCAGTCCCCCACCCCCGTGTGTGTGCATGTGTGATAAGCAATGTTCTGAGGGTGAAAAGCAAGGCTTTGTCCATGCTAGGCAAACATAGTTTTACTTAGCTACAACCCAAGCTCCAGATCTGCAAGTATGAAATAAAATAAAATTTATTATTTTTTGATCATTTTAATCAAGGTTGGGGCTCACAGACATATTTTGACAAATGAAATGTATGAGATACTCAAGATTATCTCAGAAATAATTATGTCATCCAAAACCCTAGAACAGTAATTGCCTCTGACTCACCAGCAACCGGACTTGTGTCATTTAGGGCAAATGTATAAATGTAGTTGAACTCAACACGTTACCCATGTCTATACTGCACATTGAACCTATGAAACCATTATATATGATTAAAATGTGGCAAGTACATTAAGTATTGCTCAATGTCATAGTTACTCAAATATCATAATACATTTTATTTTATACTTAAACCAAGATGTTAAAATATTTGAATCAATGTCTTTATGTGATCCATTAAACCCAGAATGATTCTAAGCTGAGTCACAGGAAGAAATACACTGCAGCAACTGTAATTACAAACCAATCTTAAAGCGGGATTCATTTGATTAGGCTAATGGAAAGCAAACACAACCGCCCCCACTCCTAAAATGCAAAACTAATTCATTCCTTCCAAGTGTGAGAGAGTTAACATCTTCACTATACTCAGCTTGTACACAACTAATGGTGTAAATATGGCAGTTTTCACAGTTCTCCAAGCCACTTTTTCAGTGATTTCTTACAAGCCTCATAAGTTAGACAATGTGGACAAGAAAAGATGTAACATCACTGCCAGAATTACAGAACAAATTATCCAGGCCTTTTAACAGTATAAAGACAAATACTCACTCAAAGATGTTTGAAAATAGCTTACCTGAAACTCCTGTAGGGAGTGATTATCTCAAAAGACTGTTTCACAGCCCGATCTACTTGCTTTACATTTGCAACATTCATAGGAATTCTGGTAATACCAAGTCCACTCTTAAAATCCTAGTATGGAGCAAAAATGCAAAACCACTTTTGAAAATGCAACCATGATGTCTTTTTAATTCAGAAACTGCTAGAACTGCTACCACATAAATGTATAGAGTTACACAGACTCAACTAGAAAAAGACATTATTGGTTCTTCTTGCAGTAGAAACAATACAGCAGTCAGTCCTTTTCAGTATATGCAAACGTTACACTAGCCTAAGCTACATTGAAAGTCAATGTCTTTCTTACAAATGCTAAACAGACAAGGTCATAGATATATCTACCTTGCTTTGAACAGCAGGCACTATATTTACCTGTATTCAATCAACAAAGGAAACTAACAAATCAACATTTGTCATGTGCCAAACATTTATTTGGTAGGACAGCAAAAAGGGCATTATAAAGTCAATTAATTACCCTTAATATGATGGCAAACTAGACTTAAAGAGATAGTTACAACTGATATGCACCTAGCTTTCTATGATGGAAAGGAACTAAATATGTAGCTGTTGGGGTTTGTTTAATCTTGTTACATTGGCTCTGCTGGGGCCATGTGTTCCTCTTCATTTACATTCAAAGGCATTGCTGTTTTATCAGTTGGACAGGTTTACATTATCAATATTCCAATCAGACTCTTAAAAATCTCATTGAGTGCCACTGTGATATGAAAACTATCCTTGGTTCATCATCGATAGGCACTGTGTTCACAGTGCCCTAATGAAAACTAAATAGGAAATCACATTCTAAAAGCAACAATGTTGGTAATATACTGCCTAAACATATGGGCGTGGTAACTTAGCAATAAATACGCTTCATATTTTGCAAAATCACCACCTCAAGCAAGGAATGATCTCTGTAAATAGATTCAGATCAAATGCTCCTGGAGCTCCTAAATATAGAGAAGAAAAACAGATCCATACTAAAGGAAAATACAAAAATATTCTTCCATTTTCAAAAGGGACATTCAGCAAAGACAATTTAGAAAAACTGATAGGAAGGAAAAGCAATTTGAAAGCCCTTTTCCATTGTAACTGTTGCATGGAGGAGACCACTATGCATTTCTGTTACATGCAGGCTATATGGTCCACTTTTGATCTGTATGATATAAATAAAATACTACCTATGAGGATATACAAATAACTATTTTAAGAAGAAAACCTTTCACCCCTTATCTTTTTATATTATCTAGCAAAGTCATCTAAAAATAAACAGGTCATTTTAGAACATGGGAGTCCTTGAGATTCTGTGGGCAAATGAGTGTGGTGAAGACTTCTGCTCCTGTCTGCATCCATGCTTCTCTGCCCTCACCAGAGTTCAGCTACAAGAAGTCCCTGGGACATGACTTTCTTGTAGGTCTTTGTGGCTACAATTAAGGCATTTTTAGTTGATAAAACTGCAGCAAAACAATTTTCCCATATATGTATGTACTATGTATGCACATATGTATGTATGTATGTATGTATGGCCATCAGTCACATGTTGTGTAAATGCATTTATTATTGATACTATCATTCACAGGTATGATGCCAGGTGACCTGCTTTAGCACTCTCTACCATATGCTCGTGAGACAGGGTCTCTCACTGAACCTGTAGGCAAGCTGGTGGCATTAAAACCCCAAATTTTCCTGTTGCTCTTGTCGACAGTGCTGGAGTTATATTCACATGTGTGGACTTGCCTGGTTAGAGTAATAATACATACATACATACATATATATATATATATATATACATACATACATACATACATACATGTATATATATGCCTGGCTAGAGTTACATGCATATGTGTGTACATGCCTGGTTTGAGTTAAATACTCATGTGTGGACATGACTGCCTGAAGTTAGTTACATGCACATGTGTAGACATGCCTGGCTGGAGTCACAGACATACGTGTGGACATACCTGGTTATAATACGAACCCTAGGATCCTATCACAGGTCCTCATGTTTGCATAGAAAGTGCTCCCACACAGAGTCAGGCCCCTAGTCCCTATTTATTATTTTTCAATGTGAAGGTTTATAGATAAGATCAGAAACATTATTATTTAAAAAACAAATCAATAAAATGTTTCACTTTCTTATAGACTAATAAATGGTCACAGTGTTAAGGTAGGAAGGCAGAATTTAAGAATAAAGAATACAAAATTACATTGTACTCTCAAAAAATTAAAAACAATGTAAAAGCAAACACACAGCAAACTGTTGACTGCTGTGCAATAATTAGAATGGGAGGGTGATACATTTTCATTTTTTATAGTTAGTCTCAGATGACAAGCACCATACCAAGTGAGGAGGGACATCAAACTATTCTAAGCAGCCATGTTTTAACACTTGTCCACGTATCAGCACAGAGCTGACTTTACCTGGTAAATTAAGATACCGATTCCTAATTATCCATATAAATTGCCCTGCTGGATAGTGCAAATGCTGGATAAAATCCCAAAGTTATGTGCCTGGAAACTTAAGCCTTTTTTAATAAATGAAGAAGTTAAGATGAGCATAGCAAAATAAGGTACCTGTCTAGACTTGATAAAGGGATAAACTCTAGATAAAACAGTGTGCCTTAACTAAATGACCTTCCCACAATGAAGCTTGTGACATGATAAAAATATCAGGCCACTTCACAGTTTCTGTGAGGTGGCTGGCCTGCAAGTATTGTGTGATGCTAAGGGTAAAGGCTCATAGTGCTTTGACCACCAGACTAGCAGATGGTGGAAATGACAACCTGTTATGGATACTGATGAGGCTCGTCACGGTTCCTGCCTGGACGGATGGCCCCTCATCTCTACAAACGACTCGTAAGGTCTCTACATCAAAAGCTATAATTCCTGGTAAAGTGAGGGGCAGCTCAGCATTCTAAATTTCTCCCCAGCAAGACAAAGATGATATTTCCTTATCACGAAAAATTGTAACCCATTTATCAACTGTCTGCCATGGCCATATGGTTCTGAGTAATTAGAGGATGCACATGGCTCACTAACACCAATTGATTGTAAAATATAAAGCAGAGTACCAAAATAAATGTCAGTGATCTTGAGAGCTATTGAATGTGAAACAACTGTATTTCTTATTAAGAATACTTTGGTGATATTTAGTCCCCTTTCAGACTTTTAGAACATGCTCAGACTATGTCCCATTTCTGGGTGTTTGACAAAGCTATCTGTGTTTATCTCTCTTTCACATCCTGAGAATTAGCATCATGAAAAATGAACAGAACAATAAAAAAGATCTTCAATTTTATAAAACCAAAGTCTAAGCGGGGCTGAAAAATTATCTGACTGGAGCCGTGCTTGTTGAAATCACTGTCTAGTGTTCAGGTGTTTACAAAGCTCAACCCATTGTAATTGTCTGAAAAACTCTGAACTTGGAAGCAAGCATCTTACTATTTTTCAAAGCAGGAAAACTCATCCTGAAAAGCTTTATTTAATTAGGACCTGAAGTATGCAAGAACTATTACTAGAACCTATGCACTAGGACTTACAAACGTATCAGACTACAAAGTACTTGAAGTATATAGTCTAAGGAAAGATAGAGCAAGTTGTAGCACTCGAAAGAGAAAGCTTGGCTGTGGGTTCAGAACCTCTAACAACTTACAGACAAATGGACAGAACATACGATATCTGTGTTTATAAAAAGCTTATCCCTTAAGAGCTGATACCAGTCAAATGACGCCACAAGAAGAATGTTCAAACACATCTCCTGCTTTAGTTCACCACATGTTCAAAAACAAGAATGACAGCAGCTCGCTCAGCATCATTCTAGAGAGGAGCAAGTTCATGTAGATAAAAGAGGCTCAGAAGGATGTCCAGTCACAATGGATGGCATTCAAGTCTACTTAACTGTCACTAAGTCTATCTCTTTTATCTACCAATTCCATCGGAAGCCGAAGAAATGCATCACCTGTTCTAAAGCGAATCTCAAGGAAGTACATGCACCAAAGTAACAAGCTGATGTTATGATTTTTAAAGTAAAATAAAATGTCCATGTTAGATATTCAAAAACAATAAAATGCAATTACCCAGTAACTACATTCTGATTGTGAGCTTTATTCTCAGTCTGAAAAATAGGTGAAAAGCAAGAGAAACCATACTTTCACTCCTTAAAAGACTATCAACTGATAAAACTGGTAAGGGTGCTATCCTATGAAAGGCAAAGGGCTAGGGAGGGCTTGTATAGTAAGCAATGTTCTATACTTAATTTCTGTAACCAACACAGAATTTCGGAAAGAAGGAAACTACTGCTAGCAACAAGGATTACATGTGTTGCCCAGCAGACCACAGACATTGCAAATGTGTAAATGCCTTGGCACTGACAGACTCAATGAAGAAACCTGGCTACATAACTATTAGCAAGCTACCTACCTTGATCTAAACCACATCATTTGAAAATAGAGTACTCTACCTTAAAGTATTGTCATAAGAATTAAATGAATTAACGTAAGTAAGAAACTTGATATGTCTAGACAGCTCTCACTTAGATGTTTTACAGGCAGAATCTGTTGCTCATAAAATATTCCATTCCATGTGTAATCATGGAAGGACTCTGCACTAAATAGTCGGAAAGAATTTATCACAAATATTGACCAAGATACTTATTGAGTCATTTATACAAATTATTCAGTGACTGTAATTCTGAATTGCTGAAACCCTACAGTACAAGAGAAAAATGAAATGCTGATCCCTAAAGAGAGAAATTAAAGAAGAAATTGTTAACCCCCAATCTGCTGAAATCTCAAACCTATTTTTAGAAATAGTGAATGTTAGGTTTTCCCTGCCAGGAATTTCAGAACTTGGTACTTAAACATTTGTTGAAAACAGATGTGGCATTGTATGACATTGGCACCAGACTTCTAGGAAACAACAGATGCAGAGCTTGGCCAGAGAGAGAACCCAGAGAGTGTGAGGTCACCACCTACATCCTGTGGCTTCATTCTGTGCCATACAAACCAAGCCTCCAGAGGCCAATTTAAATTCTATTAGTGCTCCATCCCCATGCCAAAGCATCAAGGGACTTTACATGAGGAGGAAGAGCCTCTTGTTAAACTCTGATTTGAGGATATTTAATCAAATGAGTTTATGTAGTTAAAACCCCAATGCCACAATCAGCATCAAATGGAAGCCCAAACCTACCAAGCAAGACATCTGGTTGTAATGAACAGGCTAATATTAGCATGATATTTTAAAAACTCATCAGGAAGAGATGAGAGACTATCAGGGAACCATTAACAAACGGAAGCAAAGGCCAGTTTTCTTTCATTTCTTTCATGTCCATGTGTTGAAATTCTAACCCACTAGAAATAAATACCAGGAACAAATACAACAAACATATTTCAAACTATGTCCATACTTGATTATTGAACTAGAAGTGTTGGTATCTACCTCCTAGTACATGGGAAGCTGAGGCAGGAGGATTGCCACAAGTCTGAGGACAGCCTAGGATACACAATGAGTTCAAGGCCAACCAAAACTACTCACTGAAGCTTTGTCTCAAAAGACCACACACAAGACAGAAAAAATTACGACATTTAGACATATCTACACTTTTTTAGGTAAAATAGCTTAGAAAATAACTGATGAAGAAAATGGAGGACCTGTGTATTTTCAGTATATTAAAAATACTTTAGTTACATTATGAACAAAATTTCGACTGAATAAAATTAACAAAAATTGAAACATAATCAAATGATCAGAAAATATGTCATGAAGTTCAATATCTAAATTATATAAAGGGCTCAAAGGATTGAAAAAATGATAATATAATAACAAAGAAGATTGAAAAATACAGTGACATTAATTCGAGCTGCCCAGTGTTAGTGAGCTCCCACTAGCTGGGATCTGTCTTTGTGGGTTTACCCATCATGATCTTGACCCCTTGAGTTCCACCAGAGTTGACTTCTGGGAACCATCTCAGTATCCCTAGAGCACATGGTCCTCTGGAAGAGCAGCAATTGCTGCTAAGCCAAATTTCCAAGCACCAGTTAGGTAGCATTTTAAATGTAAAAGGACATTGATAAAAAGCATCAGAGAAATTCTGTGTGTTTGTCATTGTATCTGTCTATCGGTATTTATGTGTGTCTGTGAAAATAGGCCTGTTCAACTACAGTGAAGATTTGGAGGCAATAGGACAACCTCAGCTGTCAGTTTTCCAAGTCTGCTTATTTGAGCCAAGGTCTCTTTGCTGCATTTGTTTTCCACAGCAAGCTACCTATCTCATAGGTTTCTGAGGATTCTCCTGGCTTCTGTTCCATTTCCTTGTAGGAAAACTAAAATACTGCTGTTTAGGTTTAGTATCTTGTTTTTACATGTGTTCTGAGGATTCAAACTACAATCTGCTTGCTTGCTTGCTAAGTTCTTTTGGCCGTTGATTCATTTCCTCAGCCCTTAAAGACATTGTAGGATTATGTATTGAATTTACATCTACCCACAGGGGAGACAGAGTGAGAGAGAGATGGGGAGAGATAGAAAGAGAACAAATTGATCTGAATTGATTGAGGCTAGAGTAAGAATGGGGAGATGGCTCAGTGGTTAAAGAACTTGCATTCTAAAAGCCTGAGGAAACCCAGAGCACATGTATATGCCAGCCTGCCTGGAATTCTGGAGCTAGTGCTATATATAGAACATGGAGTCAGGGGCTCCCCAGAGCAAGCTCATCCATGAGAGAAGCCAAGCTGGTGAGATCTTGGTCCATTGAGAAACCCTATCTCAATTCATAAGCTAGAATTGAATGAGGAAGACTCTTGCTGTCAACCTCTGGTCTCCTCATGTATTCATACACCTCCACACACCTTTACACACATGTGCGTGGCTATACACCACAAGCTTATGAACACATACACACCACATACATGAGGAAAAAAATGAAGGATAACAATGTTTCACAGAGACTGTCAGCAATTTCCCGGGGCTGTAAGTTGGGTGCTGTTCCCGCCACATATCAAGTTTCCAGTTTTGCTAGGGGAGCATGCCTCCATACCAGCCAGAAATGAAAAGTGCCTGGTAAATACTTCCCAAATAGACAGGTGGATCTAGAAACACAATGCACATAACATAAACTGTACACAACCATTACCAAAGTCCATTTACACAGAGAGAAAATGGTAATATGAAAATGCTGTCACGATTATTATAGCACACTGCAAGTACATAAAACACAAGCAGGTAAGAAATAGAAGAATATTTGCAAAAATTGAAACAGGAAGGGCTTTGGGATGGAAGAAATATGGAAAGGATGACATTTAATTTATGTGATGGGAGAGTGATTAGACAAAGAATCTCAGTGTTGGTAACCCAGATGTTATTTGCCTGTCACAAAGGTCTTCTCTAATTCTTCATCTCTTTCCCCTCCACTTCTCCTTAGAGTCTAACTGGAGAAAGAAAAGACTAAAACGACCTCAGGTTATCTTTAATGTAAGTCCCCTCCAGTCTATCTACCAGGCAGCAGAGAGCCCCTCTGGGTTTCAGTTCCAACAGTGTACTAATGAAGTAAAGTGCACGAAGCAAGCGAGAAAGGGAGCTTTTGAACTGAGCAGCCAGGAGACCAGACGCCCTGCTAAACACAGGCTGTTGTCTGTTATTCCCTGAGTTAGGACCAGTCAGAGAACACGATACAGATGGACAGCAAGATGCCAGCAGGCTCACACCACTGCTCTTAAGAAGGAGAGAGAATTTCAAAAACCATAAAAGTGTTTTGGCAAAAAGGAGTTCCCGGTGAACCGGAGTGAGAAAAAAAAAAAATGTGTGTTCTTGTCTCAGTACTAGAGACAGGCTCAGGAAATAAAGGAAAAGATTACTGAAGATGTGCCTGCAGGGAGGCTGGCACTGTGAAAACATCTTTGGGGGCTGGAGGAAAAGCTCTGGAAACAACCCTCTTCAAAGCAGAGTAATTTCTGGCTATACAAAGTGAAAGGAACTCAATGGATCAAGCAAATAAAAACAATCTCTAATGGCTCTCTTACCCAAATCCTAATCATGCGTTGGATTTTTTAAACCCTTAGAAGTCACGATGAAAATACATCTCTATAGTAAGTGTGGTAAGGCAAAATTTCCAGAAAGGCTGACCATTTCAAACCCTTATACAAACCACTATGACTCCAGGAAGGGGGCAACAATAGCAAAGCAGAGGCTGCAGACTCCTTTGGAATCAGGTGCAATGTTCTATGGACACTCGATTCTGAAACTATACTACAATAATAACGCTCTTTATGTTTACTAAGATGTTTGTCAGTTCTTACATCTGGTATTTCAAAATGTCCAACTGAGCAAAGGTTATTCTAAACTAAGATTAATAGGAAAAAAAGATACCACCCAAGGGTAAATAAGTGAATGATAGGCTCATTGATATTAGCACAGGTGAAAAAAGTTTTACACATTTTCCAACTGCAGGATTTTCATTCCCCCTTTTGCTGGATGCCTGTCACTTTAGAGGAAGAAAAAAAACGAACAAAGAACCCTGAGAATCATTTCATACTGTGTGGTTTTGAATTCTCTACTGAGCCAAGTGTGGTACTTTCACAAATGCAAATCTGCCACACATCCCAAAGGTTAACTCAACTCATCTGGAATAGGCCCAAAACTCTGAAATTCCAACAAAGTAATGACAGCCTTGGAGGCAACAATCCTCCTGCCTTCATGGTGACACCTGTTAACGGGAAAAACTGCACTGGCAGAGACAGCTAGTTCCAGCAGAGGAGGATGAAAAACCCCATGCTACACCCTCCCAGGCTCTTCACATGTGGCTAGGATAAATGTGACTTCTCTGGAATGGCCAACCCTCATCTCTGTCCACTGTGTTTACTAGAATAATCAACAAATTAGTAAAACTATGTATTTACTGATGGAGAGAAACCTGAAGGTGAATCCTGGGTTACAGTCATATAGGCCAATTCCATTTTTAAGAAGTGAAATGAATTCACTGCACATAAATAACAAAAACAATTATGTCTTGTTATGTGGCCATTATATAGATCTAACAAAATTTCAAATATAAATAACTCACACTTCTAAATGAACATGATTTTTCATAATCTTTGAAAACTACTAGTATGGGTGTATGCATAAAACTTTTAGCCTTTCTATTCTTTATTCCTTTCCTTTTTTTGAGACAGGATTTCTCTCTGCAGCTCTGACTGTCCTATAACTCACTCTCAAGACCAGGCTGGCCACAAATTCATAGATTCATCTGCTTCTGGAATTAAAGGTGTGCACCACTACCACCCAGTTCAAACATTTAGATATTACTTCAAAACATACTCCCATCATTCAGTGCTTCCCAAAACACGCCCATCCCTCACTTGGGGAAACCGTGTGTATTGACGAGAAAGATTGTCCTATCACAACAGGCTATGCAGATGCTTCCCTAGGAGATAGATCAGCAGGAAATAGTTTTCCTCAGGAGAATAAGGCATTCACCAAAATGGGAAGGTATCAGAAGCTGAAATGGTACTACTGTTGGGGTCCAAACATGGATGGCTTGGTCAAATTATCCACCAGTCAACTTGATTCTATGAGAAATGACCCAAATATCACACCCCCGCACAATACACCCCAAAATATATCTTTAAAGGTAAAGTACAAGCTCTTCAAACTATAGGAGAAAAAAACACATTTACTTATCTAAAGATGAGGTGTATTCCAGCTTTACTTATTTGTTTTTAAATAATTTAATTATTACTTTGATGTGGGATTTTCATCTGTATGCTGTGAATACCACTGGTTAATAAAAAAAAAAAACTGTCTTGGGCCTGCACAGGGAATAGAGATAGGCAGGGAAAACTAAACTGAATGCTGGGAGGAAAAAGGGCAGAGTCAGAGAAAAGCCATGTAGCCCCACTGGAGACAGACACATTAACTTTAGCCCATAAACCACAGTCACATGGCAACACATAGATTAATAGAAATGGGTTAAACTGAGATGTACGAGTTAGCCAATGACTGAGAAGCCAATGATAATGTCACGGGGACCTATCTCTTCTGCATGCATTGGCTTTTTGGGAACCTAATCTACATGGATGCAAACCTTCTTAGGCCGGAATGGAGGGGGGAGGGCCTTGGGCTTCCCACAGAGCAGGGTACTCTGCCCCCTCTTAAGGAAGTAGGGAGAGGGAGGAGGGGTAGTGGGGGAGCGGGAGGGCCTGGGACAAGGGGAGGAAGTGTAAATTTTTCTTTTAACAATAAAGAGCTAATCGCCAAACAGTGTTTTAATGAATACAACTTCTATGTGATTATTTCGGGACTGAGCAGCAAGAAACCAATAAGCGGCCTCCTTACTACATTACTTGTGTAAATAGAAGTGTTTCTAGTTCTCAAATTTATTTGGTACCTCATGTTTTAGACCTCTCCATAATACCTAACCATGGAATAAAACATAGAGACAGACACAGGAAGTGCAATATCAGCACTTGGGAGGTAAAGAGAAGAGGACCAAGAGTTCAAGGTCATCAGCTACAAGAAATCCTGTCTCAAAAAGCAAAGCAAACAAATAAACAGGCGGTAAAAGCACTGAGCTCATTACCTGTAGCCACCCTTGCCTGGCATTTCACTCTTGCAGATAAAACTGCCCTGCTAGATAAGCACACCTCTTGAGAGTGCACAGTCAGACAGAACATTCACTGAGCCCATGTCCTGAAACCTTTAGGCAATGAAATTAGTCACAAAACTAATTCCTGCTTATTTCTGAAAGATAAGATCTCAGAAAAGGTTTAAACCAAGTCTTTAGTAAGAAGACAAGCTTAGTGCTAGAAATTCTAGTTTCAAATTAAGCTTGGCATGATCAAACTGCTAGCTCTGCACAAACTATGGAGACCTTATTCTACTCATCTTTAATGCACAGATGAGAGGATCTATAATTATAGGAAAGATTAAAAATGAGTATTTATAAATTAATTAGCATAGAACTTGGCACTCAGTCTGTGACAAGTATTTTAGATTTTGCTTTCAAATACAACATTATTTGAAATGATTTCATACAAAAAACTTATTTCTCCCAAAGAGTTCATAAAACTAAAAAAACCATATTATTTCTAGAAAACAACACAAACTCAGATAATCTAGCTAATGTGAATAATGAAACGAATAAGAGGAATTGTATTCGGCCTGTACAAGTAAAAAAAAAAAAACTGAATTCCTCATTTTGGCAGAGTAACTTCAAGACAGACACATGCAAATGATGAATGCTTAACCTGAATTCCAATGAGAAAAGTTTTAATCAACTAACTTCAGAGACTTCTGAAACAATATTCACATTCAGTTCATATATACTGTTAAGTTGTATGTCACTTTTTAAAGAGTATGTTAAATATGCGCATCAGTAATTTGCCCACGTTACTCCATGATTCCTTCCATAACCAATTGCCTAAGACACCCCCAATAATAAATACACTCCTACTGAAGTTTGAGAATAGCTTGCCTAAGAGCTGCAGTATCAGCTAATAACTGCTGCTTGTTTTGAGTTGATGACTATTTTTAATAAGAAAAGAGGCCTTGTTTATACCTTATCATAGTCCACTGTAAAATGAATTCACCTTAGATTAGACATTCAAATTATACTCTTTCATCTTCATATAAGAAATAAGTACTTAAGGAGGAAGATTTTCTTTTACAAATAAAAGTCTAAAATAATAGAGAAAATTAAGTCGATACTACAAAATCAAGTATAAAACACGCAAGTCATCGAAAAACACTTTAACTATCTACAAGCCTCCACATAAATATTTAAACTATCTCTAGGTTTTCCTATTAACCAGATTCAATCATCTAACAGTTAAAACCCATATACTATGTATATGAGACATGTGTACACATGTAGATGTGTGTGATTGTCTATATGGTGGCAAGTATATATACCTAAATATCTCTATACCCACCTCTCTTTAATGGGGTTCTACTACCAAAGCAGTTTCATGACAAACACAACATCTGTTCAAAGAAAAATAAAGACAATAAGACCTAGTGTGGTGGTTCCAATGAGGTACGTCCCCCATAGGCTCAGATTTTTGAATACTAGGTCTTCAGTTAGCAGCACTGCTTGGGGGACGTGTAAGAGGTGTAGCATTTCTGGAAGAAGCATGTCATTGCAGCTGTGTTAGAGAGATTTCATCCTTGTCGCCTTTAATCCACTCTCTGATTTAGGCTCATGGTTATGGTTCAAGATGTGTGCTCTCAAATTCCCATTCTCACTGCAATGCCTTCCTGCCATGATGGCTTCCTATTTATTCTAGATGAATCAATTCTTTCTCCCATAAGTTTCCTTGGCCATGGTCTTTCTATATCAACAGAAAAATAACTAATACACCTGTTTCTCATTATCATCTTCTAATTTTCTATGACAAAAATGTGGAATTAGTCCCATTCATCTGTATCTGTATTTATTCTCAATTACTCTCTTACGGCTACATTTACTTCAACTAAGGTATACATTTCAACAATTTTTTTCAACGATGCTGCTTCCTCGGTACACTAAAAAGGTGGCATGCAGCCTTGGGTCTGATGGAAATAGTTTCCTGAAACAAAGCCTTTACCCAGAATTTCTGTTACTGTTAGTGGATTACTTAAAGTCACAGCAAGATTATAAATAAAAACCCAAGCAGCTCTCAAAAGCTAAACACAGTTGCTACTATCAAAGAACAGTAATTTACAATTAATGTTACAAAGCTCACCTGCTCGTTTTTGCACAGCCACACACTGTTTCCCTTCAATACAGTAAAGATTTTGGCTTTGTAGCCTCTCAACTCAAGATATCCACATTTCTCAGGTACCATAGCTGCTTGCAACTGTGCAGTAACGGATGGTGACTTCAGTGCACTCAATAATATGCTGATCCAATCATTTCTCTCTTCTGAAATTAAAGGAGAAAATATATAAGACATATAGATACAAAAATATCAACATGAGATCCTCTTGCTTTAAAGCCAGTAATATACAAATTCTTTACCACAACCACAGTCTAAATTCCACTGTCAGCAGAGTCAAGGGTTCAAATTTAACAGAACAGAAGAAATTTCGTAGATATTCTGAAGCCAGTAAAATGAGCTGCTTCTAGAATCATTCCAGAAATACCACATCTCAGGCTCCATTTCAAACCCTAAAGAAGGCTCAGCATTTTAGAAAAAACTCCAGGAGACCTATGACCCTATTTATGTCTGAGAAACACTTTTAGATGATTTAGGAGATTGGGTTTTCTCTTTGCCATAATTTTGGAATAAAATATTTCAATTAGAGTTCTGTTCTGAGCTTGTGACCTCCCCTCCCCCCGCTGGTGTTACTAATTTGGGAAGTTATGGAACGTGACTAGAACAGGAAGAAGTAGCAATACAAAGAGCACTTCTGTTGAAGGATGTACCCACTGGAAAGTGTTTTTATTTCTTTCTGCTTTTTCTCTGTAAGTCGGTGAAGAAACTTTCTTTTTTCCATACTCCTCTGGTTGGCTTTTCTCAGGAACCTGAGGCTAAGTGGCCAAGTACTGAGCTCTCTGAAACCATGAACCAATGCAAGACCTTTTCCCTTAAGTTGTCTATAAGGTTACTTGGTCAGAGCTACATAAAAATAACATGTGCAGAAGAAAGCAGCATCAGTAGTCAACTGGAGGTCAAAATAGGGAAATACTCAAGGCTTTATAACTCAGCTGACAAAGTAAAACTTGATACTACACTACCCCGTACAAGCCAAGTGACCTTCAATCAGGTACCACATACTTACTGGGGAACAGAAATGTGATGTAATCTCCAAAGAGCAATCAAGACAATAAGTCAAGTTAGATTTGAACACATAATGGGGCTCAGACTAGAATAAATGTCATACAAATTGAATCAAGTAATATATGAGTCCATTCAACTGAGGTAAGTGATTTGCTGAAGGTCAATAAGAAAGGTAGTGCTAAAATTATACTAAAAATTATTTCAACTCCTACACAACCCCATTTAGCACCAAAGAAAGGTGGGACACATGATAAATAGGTCTTGAGAATGAGGAACAATGTGAAAAACCAAACTGAAGTCTGAAGGTCAGAACTGAAGTCTGAGCAAGGACAACAAAAGAAAAAAAGCATCAGGAACCAACATTGGTTTAGAGATTTAACTAAGAGGAACATTTTGATAATTTTTTGACTTACAAGGAAATTATGAGAAATATAGACAGAAAACATCCACTTTCTGCTTTGAATTACAGAAATAAAGGAAAGGCAATTCAAGATAATTAGCAAGGAGAAGACAAGATTGAGAATCCTGTGTTTACGACTGGTAGGCGAATCTAGGAGTGTGGAATTCAGGGTTAAGAAAACAGATATCAAGTGTAAAATAAAAGTAAAATATATGAACATTCAAATGTCAGTGTATTAAAGGGAGTAAGACATAGCTTATTCATGGATGTTAACCCAAAACTAAACAGCCCAGAATACGAGGAAGTTTGACGTTATAAAACGACCATGAAAGATGGCAGGACATCCAGTTCACAGATCTGTGAGCAGCATGTGAGCAAAGACAACCTCAACAGGAAAAGATCCACAGATGTGCATAAAAGTCAGATGCACAATAAAAAATGCAAAATAACAGGAATCAAACATTATCTACAAGAATAAAATTGATTCCCAAATCAAACAGGAGGGGAATTATCAAGACAAAATAAAAAAACATGGAATCTCATATACCAAATTTTTCGTAGTAAGGGAAACCAGAGCTAAACTGTAGAATCTAGGACTTCTTTTCTGATAGGACGGCCTATAAGAGAATCCACAACTTTACTGTGGATTACAATAAGTCTCCTTATGAGGTACACTCATATTCAGTTAATGATGAAAAATTACTGCAAAAGAAATCTTAATTTCTAAATTATCACAATTTACACTCAACTTCTGAAGTTGATATTTCTACCAAGTACTGTAAAGGATGGTTGCTTTGCAGAATATTCATAAAAAGGTTAAAATATAAATATATGTAATGACATATACAGAAGCCTTATGGCATTTAGACCAGAGTTAGCATATATCTCAGTAATTAATTTGAAATTGGCAACTGCAAATTTTGTATGTTTATATTAGAGCAGTACTGAACAAAATGGATCGATCCCTAGGATTATTAGCTTCTGAATCTTCTGATAGTAATGGGAAAAAAAAGAATAAAAAAATGAATGCCCCTATCTCCATCCATCGTGCGAAATTTCTATGGTGACGATCAAGATATTAATCAATGTAACTATGGGGAAAAGTCAGATCAGGCACCCTCTCCTCTGCTGCCCAAGTACCTAGCTGGGGACATCCCTGTGAACACCTAGTATCCCCTCTAGAGACAAGTCTCTTGCCAATCATAACCCTCTGCTCCTCGACTGCACCTTGGGAGCCCAGTCCTTTGTTCTGATGTGGATGTGTGTCTCTGACTCTATCTCCACTTATCGGGTGAAATTTCTATGGTAATGCTCAAGATACTCATGGAGATAGAGGCAGATACCCACATTCACATTAGAGCAAGGGACTGAGCTACCAAGGCCCAGAGGAAGAGCAGAAGAAGGGAGAAGATGAGCAAGGAAGTCAGGACCGCGAGGGACTGGCCCAACTGAGATAGTGTGCTTGATCTATTGGGAGCTCATCAAATTCAGCTGGACCAGGACTGAAGGAGCATATGACCAAACCGGACTCTCTGAATGTGGCTGCCGATGGGGACTGACTGTTAAGCCAATGATAATGGCACAGGGACCTATCTCTTCTGCATGTATTGGCCTTTTGGGAACCTATTCTATATAGATGCACACCTTCTTAAGCTGAGACAGAGGGGAGGGCCTTGGGCTTTCCACAGGGCAGGGCACTCTGCCCCATCTCAAGGAAGCAGGGGGAGGGCGGTGGGGTAGTCGGGGAGCGGGAGGGCCTGGGACAAGGGGAGTAAATGTAAATTTTTCTTTTAACAATAAAAAAAATATGGAGGAAAACAAATGAATGTCCTGTTTGGGGCTGAGAACTGATATGTCATTGATTCTGAGCAAGCAGATTGACAATCCCTATGTCTCTACATATACTACTATTGTATCTACAGATAAACCACATAAGTATTTGGATACATACACTATTGAAGTTTCTACAGATATACCACATAAGTATTTGGACTATAGTTTAGTGCCAAAGCTATTTAACTATACAACAGTAGTAAAGGTCTATGACTTTCCCAGCCATGGGGTTTGAATGGGGTTTACAGTACCAGGCAATTATTTTTTAATATGGAACAGTCCTCAATTTCATAAGGCTTAGAGGACATTTCAGAAAAAAATGATAAGAATTTAAGATGCAAAAGGGGGTTAAGAGACTTGCAATGCTATCTTCTATACAAGACAGGCACTGTAAATATGATTTCATTATTTCTGTATCTACCTGAACTGGGCCTGAACAAGACTGTCAATTGTCAATCACAGATTGAGGAAGGATTCATGGAGCCCTCCCCTGGCTGCTAAATTCTTTAAAATTGTTAATTCTGGGAGAATGACCATCATCTTTAGTTATACACAAAAATTTTAGGCCACCAGGTTCCAGTAGATATTGGATACACATGAACATAGTCGTGGTTAAAATCAGTGTGTCATAAAATAGAGTAAAGAAGGCATGGCTATGGGAAGGGAACCTTCAGGAGTACGGTGTGATAAGAGAAGTGAGAGGAAACAAAGAAGGAGTGGGGAGTGAGAGTACAGAGAATGCTCTGTGTGTGTGCATGCGTAAGTGTGCACACATGTGCACATGCATGTGTGTATATTCTTTTTATTGATGAAATTTGCTTATATGAAGTTGTTAACAAAAAATTTCATTCACAAAAGAATAGGAATATACAGTTCACTAAACAGAGAGAAACAGTGAACAACTAATACACATAGAATCAAACAGACTGTAGGAGTCATTTGTCTTAGGCTGAACAAAATGTGCATCCTTAGATGAAGGAAACATGTTTTGACAATTTTCAAACCAAATAATTATTCTCTATTTGATATATGGTTTGAGGTAAACTAGGGGCTATTGTAGCTGAGCTAGTGAACTACAGTTTTAAAAAATGTGTGAAATTCCAGAAATAAACAATTCACAAACTTTAAATTACATGTTATTCTTAGCCATGTGTTAAGCCTTAAGTCATTCCATTCTGTTCTAATTCAAGACACGAGGTATCCCCTACTCCAGTGTATACGAGTCATTCTTGTGAGATGTTCTTCCACTAGGCATGAAGTAGTCATCTCAGTTATCCAAGTAAAGCATCATGGCTATGCGGTACCTGCATTCCATAAGCTTTTATACTGCATAACTCTTCTGCTTTATCATAAGCTATTGCTGGTCCTCTTTTACTGTCTCTAATTTAAGAATAAAACTTTATCATATGTATACATGTACAGGAAGGAATGTAGTATATACGTTACTTGATACTGTACACAGATTCAGAATCCCCTGGGTATAAAGGGTCTATAGCTCTAGTGACTAAGAGGGAAGATCACCATGTTGACTCCTTCTAAGAATAAATATCTGATTGTATATCAATGGCGGCACTTTATTAAGCACCATTTTTTTCTGAAAGATTCCCTGTTATGACTTCTCTCCATGAATGATAATCCAAATTGGGGAAAAAGTATAAGTCAGAAAAAAAAGTGGTTTTGCTATAATGTAGACAAAATAAAATAACCACCACACACATAATCACCAACTGTAACTGTAACCACCACACACATAATCACCAACTGTAACTGTAACTCAACCTTCACTATGAGGTTTGTTTTTGTTTATTCTCTCTCTCTCTCTCTCTCTCTCTCTCT
>JAQHUG010000196.1:3533510-3561639 GCA_028555095.1 Dicrostonyx torquatus
CTCTCTCTCTCTCTCTCTCTCTCTCTCTCTCTCTCTCTCTCTCTCTCTCTCTCTCTCTCTCTCTCTCTCTCTCTCTCTCTCTCTCTTTCTCTCTCAACAGATCCTTCACTCTATAGCCTAGGCTGACCTGCAACTTATAGAAGTCATCTGTTTCTGCCTCCTGAGTGCTAGATTAGATGATACATAATAAAGAAGGAAAACAGTATCAGCTCATGACTTAAGCACCCATCAAATTCAGCCAGGAACTTTCCTTTCACTATCTGATCTAAAGAAAGACCCTTCAGTGTAATCAGCCATCAATGTGAGAGCCAGAAGTGTTGTCAAACTGATAATTACTACCTGTACAAATATCAGCTACTATGCTACGGGCTTTGCTGAATATGAAGAGTATACTCTCACAGAGATTAAACTCTACTGATAGGAAGAAGGCCATAAAAGCACAGACATTCACTAGGGTACACTACACAGTGACAAGTGAATTGCAACAGCATAAAGCAGAGGATGATGGGCAAGAGAGGAGTTACTTTACATAGGTTAAAGGAAAAGCCTCAGAAGAAAGGGACTGGTCAACAAACCTAAGAAACGAAGTAATGGAGCAAGCAGGAAGGTGGCTAGAAGAAGAACATTGCAGGATAAGAATGCTGTAACCCCAAGGAAACGGAGACTTGTAGATTCAGGTCCAAGAGTCCTTTGTTGTTGAAATGTAGCAAAGGAAGAAAGAAGGCATGGAAGGAAGGAATGAAAGAAGACCAAGACCAGATCAAGAGTCAAGAGGGCTTTCAGACATCATATGTCCTATGCTTTGTTCTCAGTAAGAAAAGAAGACAATGGGACCATGGGAACGAGATTATATGATCGGGCTTCTATACTGAATGGTTTTTCTGACAGGAGGACTGAAGACATGCTCGTAGTGCATCAATAAAGCGACTAATCAAGATGAAAGTGATTGCTAGCAGGTGACACTGTAGGGAATAAGAACCAGTCAGCATCTCTCAGCAGCTAGTCTTAATTTCAAAGTCAAAGTGACAAAGTGACAGAATTCTGAAACCGATTAGATGATACGTAATAAAGAAGGAAAACAGTATCAGCTCATGACTTGAGCACATGAGTCTTTCAATTCAAGTGATGAGGAAGATCGTAAGGGAAGAAGGTTTGGTGAAGAGGGTAGAAACAGGAATTTGAACATCTGATATCTGAAATATTATTGAAGTCCATGCTGAGATGGCAAATAGAAAGCGGATTACATGATTCCAAGATGCATGAAGAGGACACGGGGGGTAAGACACATTACCATCAGTCACCTTACCCATAAGATCTTCAAAGCCAAATCAGTAGCCTATAGTATTTTGCTTTGTTTAGTTTAAATAATATGACTTTATTCTAACAAACTCACAAACAAAAAACCAAAACACAGCTAAAGAAGCCCTCTACTTGCTTCAGAATGGGCACTCAAACTACAGAATACTTTGCAGAGACAGAGTTTAAAGCTGGTCAAATGTCTGAGCAGTAGACACCTTTACATTCAGTGGTTTTGTTTTTGTGTTGTGTGTGTGTGTGTCTTCCATGGTATGAGTGTGTAGCTACAAGTACCATTTAGGGTGTCAGTATTTGTCTTCTATTTCGTTTGTGACAGGCTCTTGTTTGCTAACATAGTAGCTGACCTAGGAATGTTCAGGGAGTCTCCTTTTTCTGCTT
Organism: Dicrostonyx torquatus; assembly: GCA_028555095.1. Classification (NCBI taxonomy): domain Eukaryota; kingdom Metazoa; phylum Chordata; class Mammalia; order Rodentia; family Cricetidae; genus Dicrostonyx; species Dicrostonyx torquatus. Next base: position 3,535,206 of record JAQHUG010000196.1, read on the forward strand.
TCCATTTTGCTATATCAGCAGTGGAATTACAAACACATGCTTACTCTGGATGGAACTCAGGTTCTCACCCTTGTTCAGCAACTGCTTAACCACGGAGCTATCCACCCAAGTCTAGTAGAATATTATAGTATTATTAGAAAGCCCCACTATAGTCATGATGAAAAGTAGCTACACATTTATGTGTTCCTGTTTTAAATGTCTTCAAAAGACATTATGCATAATACAATATTTCTAAAAGGAATTTGGAATCCTAGAACGATCCTAAAACATCTTTACAAGATTTCATTGATGCTATTAAGTAATCAATGAAGTAGATAGTCATCACTGATGAGAATAAGGAGGGTGAATAACGGAGAGTTAGGAAACATTTTATGATTTGCTTCTAACCATGTTGTAACTCCCCTAAACAACTGGAGTATATTTCTTATGACAGGTCTAATAAACTGTTTTTCATTTAAAGACCTCTGGGTATCAGAGTCAGAACTCCTTTCCGGGACTGTCTAGTGCCTACAATCGAGTGACTGACCCCTATTTCCTAGGGTTTGCAATGTGCTCAGACAGACAGAAACATAGCACATACCATTGAAAAACAGGTTCTCAGAACAGTATTGAACAAGAAACCCCTTATTAGAATTGTTGCTCTGCTCTAACCCTGAGAAATAGGTACCCGTAACGTCATCTGTCTGAAAAGTTCTCTATACTCAGCTTCAACTGGAGACCATAATGTCATGAACTCCACACCCATTCCAGTGTTTCTGCCCCAGAACAAAAGGAGTCAATATGAAATTTCTCTCTGAGGAAAACTATTTTCAAAGCAATACTATTTTAATATAATTTGCATTTAATTAAGAAAATAGCAATAGTCAGGCGGTGGTGGCGCACGCCTTTAATCCCAGCACTCAGGAGGCAGAGGCAGGTGGATCTCTGTGAGTTCGAGACCAGCCTGGTCTACAAGAGATAGTTCCAGCGCAGGCTCCAAAGCTACAGAGAAACCCTGTCTCGAAAAAAAAAAAGAAAAAGAAAAAGAAAACAAAATAGCAATATTTTTACCATGGAACCCAGAATCAAAACATTAAATAGTGAGATTGCTAAAGACACCAAACTGTAATGGTATTTTTTTAGTTATTATTTGCAGAAGTGGCTACTCACACACAAGTCTCTACAAAACACTCCAGGGTAAAGGCTGGCAAGCACCTTGGGGTGATAGATAAATGAATGAGAGTGACTGAGGGAACAAGACTTCTGTGGCCACATTTAGGCTGAGAGCCAAGCTAATGATCTCTGTTCCAGTGTTGATTCCTTGTAAACACCAAAGAATCTCAGTCCTGTGTCCTAAGTGTCTAGTGGCTTCAGCAACCCGAGCTTACCTTCAACCTGTGAGAGTTAACCAAAGGTAACAGCCATAGCCTATATCGTTTTGGGAGTCATCATCCTGCAGTACAATTTCCATAGCACCATAAAATACTTTGCAAGCTGCCAAGGGAGGAAAGCTATTACTAATTCTACCGAGATATGACATCTATGAACCACAGCAATGATAAAAGTGGTAAAATATCCATAAAGATACAGCAAATGGCAGTCACATGTGGACGGTGACCAATGGCAGTCTAATCAGACTTAATGTCCACTCACAGGAGGGACTAATGCTTGTTATTAGAAAGGTAGTCAGTTTTCCGGGGCTAGTGAGGTCAGGGTCTTAGAATCTGCTACAGCCACTTTGCTAGACCAGCATGATTCCTCACTACACACTAAATGTTATCCTTAGCCTCATCCATAAGTACAGTTACCACCCTTCATCAAAGCAGTTCTTCTTTACAGTAAATGGAGACCATTACAAAATCCTCAACTAGACACAATGGATCAATGGATGACAAAAATCCACCTATACTAGATACATCTACATAACAGCCTGGCTATGCCTTGGGTAACACGGTAGATGAGGGGATAGGGAAGATTTTTAAGAGCTATAATACCAGAAGTCTGCTGCTCTGATGCTGTCTCTCTTAGAATTATCTGCATAAAGAAGATCTGAACAATAGCAACACCAACAGCAATGTTACATGGAAAGGTGAAAATTCTCACAGGTCCACACCCCTGGATAGGAATTATAGACTGATTGAAGAGAAACAATGTTAGCTTCTTCCAGGGATAAGCATCCTAACTGGCTAATCCAATATAAAGTTGCTATCCCTAAAACCATATACACACAAACAACAAAAACTCAGCAGGCTGTATTTATATATTTCTGAGTGTGTGTGTAAAACAATAATATTTGGGGAAGAATAAGCTCTCAAGGGAGAACATGAAAGGAGTTGAGGGTGAGCTTTTGGGAAGGCCTGGACAGAGGAAATAGAAGGGATAAAGTGTTGTGATAAAATTAAGTTAAAAATGTATTTAAAAATTAAAACAATATGTATATATCTAGCAACAGGAATATGAACTATTTTCTATATTGGTCATAAGCAACATCCATATAGATTTGTTATACCGTATGATCTACCCACTAAGCCCTGCTCTTTGGTATTTTTTTATGGTATCTGGGAAGGCTTAGTGTGGTGTTTTTGTTTTCAGCAGCAACATAAGCTTCTAGTTTGATTTCATAAATCATCAGTAATCAAAGTCTGAAAAACACTGCTCGCTGACAGGTAGCTGGGTATACTCACTCATGATTACCTTCAGTAATAATGAGAACTTCCTAGAGATACATATTTATTGACACGCCTTATGCCGTGGCTAGCACATGCTCTGGGAGTGGAGCAGTTTAAATGGCAATGGTGCCACACAGTGCTGAGCATTGCAGTAGCTTCTACCTGCAGTAGAAGTCTCTGTGTGTAAAGTCGGACAACAATCATGCAAACTGCCTGGAAAGGTTGCTACACTGCTGAATTTGGCAAAATGCCTGGTATATATACAAAATTCCGTACGTTCCTTGTGCAATTATTATTGAAATAGGGCACGCTAAGAAAACACTTCTTCAAAAATTCAAGTCAATTATAAATTGTTCCTAAAGTAAAGTAAGTTTCTTATTATTAAATTAAGTATTGGGCCTTCCCTGTATTATTTGAACCTATTGAAGTTTATAGCCATAGCACATCATGAGAAAACAGAGCACAACACTCACAATTTCTCTGACCTCTCCCCTCTGTACTAGCAAATTCAGAGAATACTCTACTGTGCACTGTCAGACCCAATCCAGAAATAGAAACATTTCTATTTTGTGTTCACATTTATGCCTCTATGTGTGTGTGTGTGTGTGTGTGTGTGTGTGTGTGAACGTGCTCCTGTGTGTGCATGCACATACACGCATGCACAAGAGTGCCTTCCCCCAAACACAGGCACTTAGGAGTGGAAGTGCATACATCTTCTTTGTGTGGAAATCTGAAGACACCTTGCAGGAATCAATTCTCTCCTTCCACGGTGTGGTTCGCAGGGATAAACTGGAGTGATCTCACTCAGCAGCAAGCATCTTTCTCTGCTGCACCATCTCTCTGACACACCTGTCAACTTTCCATCAGGAGTCCCACCGTAGAGGATTCCCATGAAAACAACTCAATGAATACAGCCACTACGAAGTCTATAACCTAAATATTACTGCATCAGTTCATTTAGCTAAAAACCTCCTTGGGTAAAGTTCCCTAAAATCAACTTAGTTATGATCAGGACCTATGCTTTTAAGCATTAAATACCTATTTTGCATTATCAAAACCACACATTAAATGATCTCTGTTAGAGAATATTTTATCCAATTTCACTGTTTGTAGATACAGCTTCAAGAAATATCCCCTAGTTAATAGTTCCATACAAAATAGAAAACAGACCCTTATATGTAATAGCAGCCACACTAGGAGTTAACTTGCTAATTTACTTAGGCTTTAATACTGTATATTCAAAAACCTTTTTAAATGTAAATTATTTGAAAGCAATAGAGTTAAAAGTGGCCTTATATTTTTCTTTACGTATTTTATTAACATGATTTGTGAGAAATGAAGGGCTCTAAGTATCTTGATAACAATAACGAAATTATCTTAGACACAGGTAGGGCAGGCAGTGCATGCCTGAATTCTCAGGACTTAGGGAAATATAATCAGAGGATTCAGAGTTCAAGGCCCATGCCTCCTGTGGACTGAACAGTGAGTTTGGGCCAGACAGAGTTAGTTACACACCCTGATTCTTAGAAGAAAGAGGAGGGAGGAGATGAAGGGGGCAGGGAATGGAAAATAATCTTACCTTCTTTTTCTACTCGAAAAACAAAAGTTCTTTGTGTTGTAACAATTTCAAATTTGTTTTCTCCTTGAGACCGTACTGTGGATATCGCAGTGAGGGGAATTATTCCTTTTGAGTACATCTCCTGTAATAGTTAGAGAAAAGAGATGAAGAGAGATGAACATGAAATTCTGAAGATCTTAAAGAATGGCTCAGGATTCACAATTGTTTTGCTTTCATGATTTCTATGGGAAATTTTGAAAAGATAAACAAATACACTGATTTTCAATGCTGCAAAAGAAAAGTATGAAGTGTCCTATGCTTTCAAGAGAAATGACCTTTTCAATTTTCTAGTCGCCTGGATTTAAAAGGCAGAGCACCAAATAAAAATAACACTAAGAGACCAACAATTTCCACTTCTGAAACCCAGAATCACCGGCTCTGACTTGGTCTGCTCACAACGATTCCACGGTGTTTGCAGGCATCTGCTGGTCAGAACAGGAACTGTCACAGAACCATCTCAAAATACTGCTGCCTTACAGAGAGAACAAAACATACCAAAGGGAGCGTGTAGATTCATTAATTAACCTCATTTTCAATGGTCTGTTGATGTGAACTTTGATCTCATACTGAGTCACTTTTTTTTTTCATTCTCTAATGAATAATGGGTAAGGAAAAGCCAGGCATGGGCGTTCATAGCTTTAATCCCCAAATCTGGAAGGTTGCAATGGGAGGTTTAAGGCTACCCTGAAAAACAGCAGCAGATGAAGAACAGTGCATCTGCAGCCGGCAGTCGGCATACACACAGATTATAATTTTGCTTTCAAGGATCAAGGCTCTAAGCACTTTCTCTCCATCTTCATTTTGTGTAGAACCATTTAGTAGGATGATGTCAACGATTTATTGAAGCGTAAGAGTGAAATACTTGTGCTCTGTGTCAGAAAGAGACTTTAGACTCATTATACACTTAAAAACCCGGTAATTAAAGGTCTGAAGTGAATTCGAACTTCAGGACACATAACTAAAACGATGCAGTTCCTCAATTTCTTTTAAAGTGTTGAGAAATAATTTTTATTTAAAAGATTTTTTTTTCCATTTTACAGAGCAAACATAGTGTTCCTTCCCTCCCCTACTTCTGCTCCCTCACCCCACCTTTTCCCCACACAACCCCCATTCACTCCCCCAAAAGCATAAGGCCTCACATGGGGAGCCTACAAAGTCTGGCAAGTTGAGTCAGGACAAAGCCTCTCCATCCTATATCACTGTTAAGCAAGGTATTCCACCATAGGGAATGTGCTCCAAAAATCCAATTCATATGCTGGGAATAAATCGTGGTCCCACTACCAGTGACCCCACAGATGGCCCAACCCACATTCAGAGGGCCTAGTTCGGTCCCATGCCCATTCCCCAGCTGTCAGTCCAGAGTCAGTGAGCTCCAATTAGCTGGGGTCAGCTGTCTCTGTGGGCTCCCCATTACGATCTTGACCATTTTGCTCACATAATCCCTCCTCCCTCTCTTAGACTGGACTCCTGGAACTCTGCCACGACGTAGCTGTGGATCTCTTCATCTGGAGAAGCATTTTATAAACATGGTGAAATTTGATCCTGACTTTTAGAAAACTTACCTTTCACCAAATTGCTAAATGGAGATGCAAAATTCTGATCAGACAGAATAAAAATAATAGCGGTGGGATAATGAGAAACAGAACCCCCCCCAACACACACACACACACACACACACACACACACAAAAAGTATTCAGAGTTGTCAGAAATCAAGAAATATGATGGTATTACAAACACATTCTCACATCCCACAGGTCTGAATATCAGACTTCCCACCCTCCAACTCCCATCCACCCCCTTCCCCATCCCCTCCTCCTCCACCTCCATTCAGAAAGGCACAGTCCTCCCAAGGGCTTGAACAAAGCAGGACAATCAAGTTGAGGTAGGAACAAGCTCCTCCCACTGCTTAAAGGCTGGGTTAGGTAATCCAGCATGGAGGACAAGTTCCCAAAAGCCAACTAAGCACCAGGGACAGACCCTGGTTTCACTGTTAGGGTCCTTCCTTACAAAAGACCAACCTACAAAACTGTCACACACATGCAGTGGCCTTTACCCAGCAACTGGTAGAAGCAGAGGCCGAGATCCACAGCTAATCACTGGGCTCAGCTCAGGGAGTCCTCCTGATGAATGGGACGAAGGGCTGTGTGAGCCACTGGGGTCAAGGTCATGAGGAACAAACAGAGTTGGCTGACCTGAGCTCATGGGAACACATAGACTCTGTACCAATAGTAGGGAGCCTATATGGGACTGACCTAGGCCCTCTGCATGTGTGTGACAAGGATATTTTAAAGGTTGTATCTGGCACCAGTCCTCTTTTGATCTCTGCTTTTTGGACACCATGAAGTAAGTTCTGCTACATATGTCTGCCACCATGCTGATCTGCATCACCTTAGAATTAAGGGAATGAAATTTGTTGAAATCACAACCCCAGCTAAATCTCATCCCATTCATGTCCAACATTTTGCCACATAAACACAAAGTCTAAACTAATGTACTATAGAAACTCCAGTTAGGAGCAGAAATTCACATCAGAAAATAACAGGTTAGGAGAAGAATATAATAACCCATCCCATGCAGGGAGCACCCTCCTCCCTGCAATCTCCTTCTGCCCTTACTGATAGCCCCCTCTGCTTCTCCACATGCACCTTTATACCTGGTATCTTCTTTGTTTCCATTAATATCACTCTCCTATCCTCTCACTCCTGGACTGATGCGCTTGTCAAAAATCCTATTCACACTCTAGTAACATTCTCAATGCACACAACATACATGCTGTCTTTCCCACATCATATCATATAGCCAACAAGGAACATGCCATTTACACATGATTTAGAAAGGAAATAGACAACCTCACACAGAGACAAAGCATTCACAGAATAACTGAGGGTTTTTTTTCTCCTTGTGTTTCTTTCTTGTTTCTGGATTCCTTAAGAAAACTCTGTTTTTGGTATAGGAGTTCCTTCTATTTGTGTGTTGCTTTCATTGGTTAATGAATAAAGAAATTGCCTTGGCCTAGTTGATAGGGCAGAACTTAGGTATGCAGGGAAGACAGAACTGAACACTGGGAGGAAGAAAGGCAGAGAAAGGGAAAGACACCATGGCGCCACCAGAATCAGACATGCCAAATCTTTCCTGGTAAGCCACGGCCACGTGACGATACACAGATTAATAGAAATGGGCTAAATCAAGATGTAAGAGTTAGCCAATAAGATATTAGAGCTAATAGGCCAAGCAGTGATTTAATGAACACAGTTTCTGTGTGGTTATTTCAGGGCTAAACTAGCTGGGCAGACGGGACGAACAAGCGGTCCTCTTCCTTGCAATATATTTTCACATTTCATCTACCAACTTTCTGTGAGCAAACCTAAAATTGTTCTCTATCACTTGGCATGCCCTCCCTCCTTCCCTCCTTCCCTCCATCCCTCCATCCCTTCCTTATCTATACATTCCACTCAACCAGACCCCCATATCTTCAATCATCAGTAGTATATCAAATTTTGCACAGGTTTCTCAAACACTAAAAATTAATTCATCTTCAGCTGAAAAATTATCCTGACTCCATCCTTATCCACTGAGATATCACTCTTCTAGGAGCTGCAGAGATGGCTCAGAGGTTAAGAGCACAGGATACTCATCTAGAAGGCCAGGTTCAATGACTAGCATAGGAATGGTGGCTCCCAACTGTCTGTAGCTTCAGTTACAGAGAACTTAATACCCTCTTTTAGCTTCCATGGGCACTGCATGCAGAGATATGTATATGGACAAAACACTCATACACATATAATACAAATACAGTAAAATAAAAAATGAAAATAATTAAATATCACTCTCTACTCCTTCTCTCTGAAATAGGATTGAACAGTCCTTGACCCAAGTGGATCCTTCCCAGAAATGAAATACCAACTCTCCCTACATGTATAATAGTATCAATAAGCTCCTACCACTATTTCGCAACTCTGAATCATCTTTGCATTTATAGTTAATCCTTCATAGTTCAGAACAGATTACACTCTACTGAAAATTCCTTCTGCTGTGACTTTTCTCTGGGACCTTGATCCCTACTGTGTGAACATGGTCCATGAATGCAGTCAGCTGGGGGGAATAATGATTGCTCATTTATCAGCTCCATTCTCACAGGTTCTACCACTGCTAGAGTGCTGACACACTCCAAAGCAACCACTCCAATTTAACAGCAACTTGTATATCTGCTTTATATTAATAATACATTGGAATTTATATAATGATCTAAAGTGTCATGAAATATGATAATCTGATTTATGATGTCTTCCCATGTAGATGCTAGATCATTCATCTATTTCCCTTACCAACTTTCTTAGAGTTATTGCTATAGAAATACTTTGAGTGATTGAATCACATGTCCAATCAATCACAATTACCAAATTCTGACATCTCATTTTTAATATTTTTGAAATTTTTTTCACTTCTACTGAACCTAAATATTACTACACAATAATTCATAAAGCCTCATTTGTTACCACCCTCTACAAATTTGCCTCCCTTCAGTCAACTTATCTTCCTTATAGACTTTCTGAAACATTACAGTCCAACTGTCATTCAGCTGGAGAAAAACAGAGCAAAGATTTATAGAGGACAATGCTAAGATGTTTGAAATTTACACATGGTTTAAATTGTTTATTGTTTATATATTTATTATTTATTTATGTGTATGCCTGTGGGCATATGCGTGCAGGTCAGAGCAAAACTTGCTAGAGTTGATTCCATCCTTCTATTGTGTGAGTCCCAGGGACTGAACACAGGTCCTTAGACTTGGGTGCAATTATTTTACCTGGTGAGCCATCCTGCAGGTCCTCATGGAGGTTTCAATGTCTAACAATAGTTTCAATGGCTAACAATAGCTAAAGAAGTTCAAACAGAAGAAAAGAAATAATGTATGAAAAGAGAAAATATGGCAGAGAAATGGTGCCCAAGTCGCCCAAAGCATGCCACCAAATGTTAATAGAAGTCTTTACAAAGAAATACGTAATTTGATTGGTTTAACAAAGGAAACTGTAGACATGAAAGTAAGTTAAAATGGAAATATGAGGTCCAACCATGAACACTAAATGCTCATATAATCATATAATCTATTATGAGATCTCAAGGTAAACTTGTGTGATTTTTTAAACACTGTAGGGTTGATTTTATATTTTTCTTGTAACAACAATGTAAAGACAATACAAAGTAAAAATGGGGGAAAAAAAGAAAAGAAAAAAATCCTCAATGGATAGCAGACAGCCTGTTTTCCAAAGTGTGAAATGTTACTTAAAGAAATTTTAAAGAGCTCTTCTGCATGTATTGGCTTTTTGGGAACTTATTCTATATGGATGCACATCTTCTTAGACCGAGTTGGAGGGGGGAGGGTCTTGGGCTTCCCATAGGGCAGGGGAAGCAGGGGGAGGGCGGTGGGGTAGTGGGGTAGCAGGAGAGCCGGGAACAAGGGGAGTAAATGTAAATTTTTCTTTTAACGATAAAAAAAAGAAACTTTAAAGCATCCCTGGAGGTTGTATCACACAGATATCTAGGTCAAATCTGTCATTTATCTGCCACTTTCAGACAATGAAACAACCACAGGGCAATTCTTCCCACAGATGAGTGGGAACAGGGGTGAGTTAGATTTCCTAGCAGGGGAGCAGATATCAAGGCTGTGTGGATGACACTGCTTCTGTAATAAAATGGAGACATCTTCATGGAGGTATTATTGAAGACACTGAGGAACACGGAAGAAAACCAGAAAATTGGAACCTCTGCACACCACCTCCTGACGTCCAACCACATGCAATGACTCGGATGTGCTATCTACACAACTGCTAAATTGCACAGGCAGCCATAGTACTAGCTGTGACCCCGAAGTGCATGTCTGTTCAGAGGGGCACGAGCAAAACTGCCTCCTTTTGAGAAACAACTCTCAAATGGTAGAAGGTCTTGGCAAGCTGTTTCAATCATCTGGATGCAAGTACACGAAATGTTCACAAAGGTATTTAACTGGGATATTTTTAAAGAACGAATCTTGGCTAAATTAGTTCTAGTAAATCACATGACTGTAAACTTTTAATAACAAACTTTGTGGTGTGAATATCTGAAATAACAATTGGCTCACTCCACTTCAGGTGTGATGGGCTCTGAGCTGATACAGAACAAACCACTTCACTAGGAAACAAAGTAGAATTCCTCTCTTAAATGAGATTAGAGAAAATCCTCCAACAAAGAAACCTGGCAAGGAAGTCTTCCTTGTTCCTAAATACATTTTTTTCCAGTAGTTCAATAAAACCAAAGAGAAGACCCAGATGTTGAAGAGAACTGGCAATTAGTCTCTCAGATTTTGTTTTGATTATGAGTCAAGTCAAGCTAAACTATTTTCTTTGTGGGTTTTTGCTGTATTTTGGCTTTTTTTTCTTACTGTTTTTGTTTTGCTCATTTTAACTTATTTTTAAAAGAGAAGGGATGAACACAAAGTTGGGCAAGGATGGAGGTGTGAAGGAACTGTGAGGAGTTTGGAAACCAGCAAATAAACATGACTCATATACTATATGAAAAAATAATAAAAGGGAAAAAGGACAACAAAAAAGATGTCTTCAGGTCTAGGGACATGAATTCACTGTGTACACCAGGGCACATGTGAAACATCAAGATGGTCAAATACACACATAAAAAAACTATAAATAGCTGATGCAGAAATAATGATGAAAAACATCTGTGCCACCACTTTGCAAATCATGTGGATCTTTAAACCAACTTATTCCTCAATCAAGGTTAAAAATGAAACCAAACAACATGAAGCCTTCTACTGCTCTCAACATGGGTGTAAGTGTTTTTGCAGCCCAGGTTATTGTCTCTCTATTAGTATGTTTACTTTCTGCCTTGCAGAGACACCTCTCTTCAAGTCAAAAAGAATCACAAATATTATAACTATAAACTTCTAATGAGAAACAATGTTAAATTGGTATATAATAAATAAAATTAATAAAAGAATGTGGTTATATCTTTAAATTAAAACTTTCAAGAAAAAATATAATTAGGAGGAAAAGGGTCTTATTTTAATAAGTTAAAACATGGTGCATTTATCAGTTTTACCATTTCACTGAGAAAATTATCAAACACAAGTGAAAAGGGTGATCCAGATGTAACAGGTGAGCACACTGTCCCTCAGTTTCTGAGAGGGATTGCTTCCAGAAACTCCTCAGATGCCAAGATGCACAAATGTGCAAATCCTGAACTAAAATGGCATCATGCCTGCATATATCCTGCACTCACCTCCTGCATTCCTAATCTCCTCCAGGTTATTTATAATATCTTATATATGGAAATTCTTTGTAAACTACTGTTTTACTTATTCATTTAGAGCATGGTAAGAAAAGGGGATTTATGTGTTCAGTATAGACAGACCCTTCTTATGTATTTCTGATGCACAGTTGGTTCAGCCCACAACTGTGCAAAAGTTAGGGCACAGAAGCCTGGTCATGTACCATGTAACTGTATAAAATACAGAATTTTCAAAGGTTAACTACGCATGCATATTATCACATATACATGTTGGCAAATACAAATATATACACAGAAAACTGTTTTTTGACTGTTTTCTGATATAATACATTATCCCTACAAATATTTGAGCCTGTATCTCATTAGAAGACCATCCTCAAACGTTGAGAGACATTCCTAGAATTCTGATATGCATTAAGACTCAATTGCACAAGGAATATTCCTCTGCTACTTTCACCAACAGACAAGATTTTCAGTAGACTCTAATTGCACAAGCCTGTTAGCATCATCTCCCACATCTCCCATTCATAAAGCTCATTCATAAAATAACCAGAAATCACTACCTGCTTTGTGAAATAGCGAATGTTTTCTCATGTGAGATTCTTGCATATTCTTTCTGTACATAATTATTATTCTCTACCATGTCTGCACATACAAACTTATTTTCTTCCAAACTCATAGCCAACAGAATTTCATCCAAACACTTCTGACTCTCAGAGAATAAGACAACCCCTCCCTGCTTCTCAATTATCTGTTTGCAATGTGATGTGTTTACATCCCTTGACTTATAGTGGATGGAGGCAATTTTGTATTCACCTTTACATCGCAAAAACACCTCCTATGGTTTATAGAAGATGGTAAATAATAAGATAAATAACCATTAGAAGCATAAGCTAAAAAATTGATTGTTCATGGCTATGAAAGTTAAATTAAGAGTGATTTTTATCATATTCCAGTTCTTTTCATGTTGATAATATACTTTCTAGTCTTTAAAATGCTGGACTATTAACTAAAGTTTCCTAAAGTGCACTTAGTATGTGTAAAATAATCTTGGAAGACTGTAAATGTACTTACTCTTTCATTGTTGTAGTAAGAAATGCTAAAGCCATCAAATTTCACCCATCGCTTCTGAAACATGCGTTTTCTGTAAAATAAATGAAACTGTTATTTTACATTCCATTACTGTGGACGTGGATTTTAAATGTATTTGTAATGTCATTATATTGAGTACATTCCATTGTTCTGTTAGAGAATATAGGTAACAGGAAACTACAGGAATGCTCAGGTATAGCTTTACAGCCATGGTACACGGGGAAAATGTGACTAATAATACTTTCTAGTTACATAAAGTATGTATTTGAAAATAATACCAACATTGCTATCACATGCAACATTGCTTTCATACACAATATTGCTATCACAGCAGTGAGGGTCACTGGTGAACAAAATCTGAGTCCATGCACCATCACTGAACCCACATTCCATCAAGAAGATAACCCTTCACTGACATACTACAATGCTCTCATCCCTCATTAAGCTTATGTGCATATCATGCTTTACTTTGATTTTTGGCAAATGAATATTACGTTGTTAAGCTAATATGGCTTTGATGATTGCATTTATACACAGGAAGTATTTATTTAAAGTAAATCCATTGAAAATTTGCTGTTAAATTAGAGAGTCATTTAGAATCTCTTTAAACAGAATACAGTTGAAAGAGGATCATATAAAAGACAAATATAGTTTAAAATTCTGACATGAAAATCAAAGGTAAAATAAAATAATTCCATTTTGGAATTTTGGCTTTAAAGAAGACTCTTTCTGCCTTTACAAGAGATGACTGAGGTGCTTTTGTTATGTTGGTTCTGGACAGAACAGAAACACCTTAGTTCTCTTTTGATTTAGTTCCCTCACTCAACAAACCTACACACTCAAGTCCGTAGATTTTGAGTACCTTGTTTCTCCTCTATACACTTCTGGCCTGGACTGATGCCATCGAGATACCCTGTGCTTTTAATAGATACCAAAACTAACCTCCTATTTCAGAAAAGGAAACAGGTCAGCATCAAGCATTCTTCCCTCCCACCTATTTTGCAGTATTTAAACACATTTAAGGAGTCGGTATCACTTCCTGTTGTGGCTTTCAGAAGGGTTAAAGATAGAAAAAGAACTTTCTGGCCCTGGGAGAGTTTTTCTTCTTAGTGTTTCCCTGCCAAAGATCTATTACTTGTGTAAAATATAGAAATATTCCCACATTAATCATTAACAAATGTATGGATTTGTTGAGCCAACCAATCCTAATAACCAAACAGGAAAAAAAAGTTCACCAGAGCATACAATAATTTCAAATCTAAACACTGAATTAATGACTAATAATCATGCAGGGACTTAACCTCATACAACCACACAGACTATCAGTCATCTTCCACCTGATCCCCTCATCTATCAGCTCCTTCTTAAGGTCTCTTGGCGTGTCCTATCTCTTCTCAAAGCAATGTCCTGCAGAGTTAGTCATCTGGCTTTTCACTTCCAGCAATCCAGTATTCCCAGATTCCCAGCACTAACAGCTGGGAGGAAAGGCAGAAACCAGAAAACACACATTCCTTACTCCTTGAATAACCTAGCCTCTCTGCATGCACTGTTTTCTTCCAGTCTCCTATTGTTACAAGGCTAGTTTCTTCCATCACACTCCCAACAGTCACTAGGGACCTTGAGATGTCTGTGTGGAGCCCCACCCACCTTACATTGAAAGAGAAGATAAGAACTCAGCATAACATGAATATTTTGATTTTAAAATAAATATAATTGATTTCTCAAGGACAACAGACCTTAAAGACCTTCTCCATCCCCTCTTTCTTCTCTTCCTAATTTTAATAATTATTCCTAAAGCACCTCCACAAAAATTCCTTCCCTGATGAACTAGTACAAAGCCGGCCAGAGAGTTTTCCTCCCAAAGTGACCTCTATTTTCCCTACAGCAGTTAACACAATCTCTTTATACATTTGTTGACTTCCTGAACACCATCCTCCCAAACCCCACCTCTGCTTTATAGGGACAAAGTTCAAAAATGTTTCATTCTCTACTTATGATCAACTAGGAGCACTAAGACCCAAGTAAAACACACACACACACACACACACACACACACACACACACACACACACAGTCTGAAAGAACTAGGAATATGACTAAGCACAGTCCTTTTAAAACACAGCAGGAAGACAGAAAAAGAAACCATCCACACCCTACTCCTATGCAATCACCTTCATTTAAAGCAAGAATTGCAGAAGGGTGGGTGAATTTCTGAAAACGCAGAATTCAATCACAGCCTGCAAGAGCAGCATGTGAAAATGGCTCAGAAACTGTGTTAATACACCTCAATTCAGATCATTTAGTTGCAGCTATCTGGACGGATAAGTTTTCATTCTTTGTTTTTATGTGTGGAAATGTATAGAATGATTGCTCATGTGTGCACATGTGTTTATATCCATGCCAATAAAACCTAGAAGTCAACTGTCTTCTATTACTCTTTACCTCATTTTTTTTCTTTGATACAGGGCCACTGACTGAGCCATAATTTTACCATTTGTGTTAGACTGGACTATGGAACCCTTGGAATCTGCCCGTTTCATCCCCAGATCTGGGCTAACAGATGTGAGTGTCCATGTCCAACGTTTTACATGGGTGCTGATGAGTCTAAAGACAAGCTCTTCACAGGCTAAGCCAATTCCCAGTCTGGATGCCCAAGCTCTCACAGAATTCTTTCAAAAGTCAGGAGTACTCAGCCATGTCTTGACTATGTATGTTGTCGTCTATACAATTCAAGCTGAAGCACGTGCCCTTGGGTTACAAACAGACAGACAAAAGAACAGCAAAACCTCTCCTAACTTTAAAGTCAGCTTAGGGGTCTATGCTGGACCGAATGCACGGCTGACCTCCACTACAGGCCAGTCTTGCTCCTGTGTGAGGTGCCAGAGGCCTCGGAGCCTAATGGAGAATGTGGAGGGCAACGGGGGCTGTTGTGGGGAGACTGAGAGCTCTGTGCCCAGAAGGCTAAGGCTCATGCTTTGAGGAAAGAAAAAGAAAACATTAGTCATGTAACAGTCTTAATGTGTGAAAGAACCTCCCAACAACTATGAAGTATTCAACTGTAGGTGGCTATTTCACATGTTCATCAATTTTTAATCAAGTTTTCTTAAGATTGTTAAATCTCTAAGAATTTTACTATGGAGTAAGAATTAAGTCCTGGTCTGTGAGGAAGACAATGGGAATCGTGTTTTATGTAGCCAAAAGAACACCCTTCTAGAGCAGAAATGAGTCATTTTGCTATCTTATTACAAAATGTCACTTCTGTCATGTAGTAAGTCTTTGGGTACTTACTCTGTAGACAGTTCCTTCTGAGTCATATTGCCTCTGTCTATCCCTAGAACATTCTTTGCCTCTTGGCCTTCCTGTAAAACATATTCAATACTTAGAAATTTCCACCTGGCTCCTCACATGTTCATTCCTCTTGTTCTCATGTCCCAGCTTAAAGGCCATTCTAACCAAATGTCAACCTGGCCCATTACAGGTCCTTTAGCCTCTCCTTGCTCTCCTCTTTAATTTACTAATAATAACACTCAGCAAAAACTTTAATTACATATTTGCTTGCATCATTCACTTCCCTTATTATATTTGAGTTCCTTAAATACAAATCATTTTGATTCTGTTTGTCCATGTAAATACAGTAAGTATGTACTGTACTGGAAAAAAAAATAGTACACTCAAATTTGCATCTTGTAAGCAGAAACTAGTAGAATAACATGATTCTCTTTTATATTTTTGTTTTTTAATACTAAGGATCAGTTTAATTATATGAAAAAATTCATTATAAGACTACACTGAATTAAAGGGAAAATACGAGTGCCTACAGGAAGCTCCAGAAGCTCATCATTAATTTGAACTAACTACAAGTACAGTTTACAAGTAAATATTTTCTTTAAGCAAAATCTCCCCATACCTTCTGCCTTAAGTCTGTGATAACCAACACTGGACTTTCTGCTTTACATGGATTCAACTTTTTAGTTTTCACACATAAATGGACAGCTTTGCAATTTTAAAAACAGTGAATTCTTAGTACCTAACATACAGACTGGTGGTTTTAGTCAATGATAATTTTTTTACACAAAGTTGGATAAAAGAATATCTTTTAAGTAGGTCAAAACTGGATAAAAGAAAATCTCTGAACTGTGTGAGATGACACCATGTAAATAATGCTCCTTGTGGTGACTCGTTCACAATGTGTACATGTACCAAATCATACCCTTATGTATACGATGTATCATGATTGTCAATTATACTTATAAAAAGCTAGGGGAAAAAGTATGCCTTGTTATGTGATATATTTATTGATATTTTTCATTTAAAATTAAAATAATCAATATAAGATACGTTTATAAGACGTATATTGACTTAAACACTGCATAACCTATGTTGCTGATTAAATGTGTCAATATCCAATGAGCTACTTTCTGCATGTAAATGTCAATACTGAATTCTAATAATAATATACGACAAGCAAAATAATAAAAGGTAACTACATCCTCTCTTGTAGTTTCATGCTACTTCATAGTAAATATAAAGATGAATTTAATAACACAATCTAACAAACTCAAATGTGAACAAAATAATAAAAGGAAGATCTTGAGAAGTATTTTCTTCTAAGTTCCAACGTAAATTTTTTTTAAAATTTAAATTAATTTAATTTTGGCTAGGCATGACAATGCATGGTTAGTAAATACCATACTGAAGAGGCTATGTCAGGAAATGTATTAGTTGGAGGACAGTCTAGTAAGACACACCCCCTCTGATTTTTTTTTATTATTTTATTTTAAGTACTTTAAAGTTTTCTGTGTGGCAACATCTATCCTTGGAACTTCATTTACTAGAGACTAGAGAGATGGTTCAATGGATAAAGTATCTGTCATTCAAGCCTGAATATTGGAGGTTTATAGCACTCCCATAAATGGCACATTGGTGTGGAAGCTTGTCTGTATCCTCCCATTTGGAAAGTAGACACAGGAGGATAACCAGAGCAGGATGGATAGCCAGAATAGCTAAATCACTGATCTCGAGGTTCACATGAGAAACCCTGCCTCAATATAAAATATAGAAGGAAGATCAAAATAGATTATCTGGCCTCCACACAAACTCTCACAAGCATGCATGTGCACAACACACACATACAATATACACATGTATATCACAGACACACACACACACACACACACACACACACACAAGCATTAACGATGCATTCAGCAGCTTAGTCGGCTTCATGAAATTCTAAAATCAATAAAAAGGAATTATGAAAGGCAATGCCATGTTAGTCTGTGTTCCTGGTGGGATGCAATGCAAGTTAAATTGGACATAATAATGCATTACAGGGAAGAAATATTAAAGTTCCAGTCCGTAACACACATAATGCTTTGTTCCAGGCACTGTGCCAAACTACTTACAAACATTAACACATTTAATCCTCCAAACAACCAAAGGACAAAAGTACTATTCGCCTTCCCTTACAGATTCATGCACAGAGCCACAGGTAAGTTAGGCAACCCTTCCCCTCCACACTACCAATACAGACACTCTCTTCCTGAGCACTGCTTTCTTAACAGCTCCCCACAACAGTCTTCAGGACATCTAATGCTATATATAGAGCCCAGCCATGCTGCTAGTTAGCAAGGTGTGATAGTGTTTGGCCTCCATATAGTTTATATGTTAGTTCAACTTTGGAAACTGTTCCACAATCCCTTAAGGAATAAACGCAACACAGACAGGAGTTATGTTAGCCTGGGTTTTAGCTTCTTTTATTTTTAGCATTCTGAAGAGAAACATTTCTTTAAGAAGCTTTTCAGAATAATTTATAAGGCTTGTGAAATATCACCAGTTTTCTACAAACTCGTCCCTTGAGCTCTGGTAGGGCAGGTGTTTTGAAGTTTCAATTGCTTTCATAAAAACAGCTTGCACGCCTGTTGTCAAGTTTTGTCTCAAAAAGTGTATCTTGGAAAGCTTTCTTTCAAAGCAGTGTAAATGCATGCAATTAAATCTCTGTTTATGAAGGAGTCACACAGAGGTACTCTCCTTTAAACTCACTGTTAAGGGCAGTAGGGCTTGGGATTTTTGTTGTTGTTGTTGCTGCTGCTGGTGGTTTTGTTTTATTATGTTTTATTTTGTTTTGTTTTGAAGATGATACATGGTTTCATCATGTAACTGTGGCTTGTCTGGAACTCACTATGTAGACCAGGCTGGGCTGGAACTCATGAAGTCCTGACTCCTAAGTGCTGGGACAAAAGGCATGAGTCGATACACATGTCTTTGTTTTATTCTTTTAAAGATTACATCTTTAACCTTAAATAAAAAGAGTTTTAATCTAATAAGCAATAACATTAACAAAGATTGAGGTCAGGAGTGACCCTGAAGCCATCTTGTCAAATGAATGCCTTCTACGAGTCATGGTATTTATACTCGGAATATATGTCACATTTATTCTAAATAACATCAAAGGGAAACTCAGCATGCTGTTGATGTCATCGGCCTTCTTTGCATAATCCTAAATAAATGCAGTCCTTTCTGAGCCACTGCTCTGTAACTATCCAGGTTGTCTGTCTAGAACACTACAGTCTCGACGTCTACATTTTTATTTACCGAATTATTCATCTGAGTTTGTTATTCAAGTCTCTAATTCCTCTCTAAAGGGTGAAGCTTTTAAAGGATTTGGTACTAAGAATGAAGTAATTTCAACAGAAGTAGATGAAAAAAGATTCTCCAGTATTTTTACGAAGTGCATTTCCTCACTTTTAAGCAAATCCAAGCATTAGGTTCTAAGAGTATCTCACCAGATGCTCTGGGCAACAAAATAAACACAGACTTTTCTTCAGACTCAACTTCCAGTTCTTATATTTATGTCATGCTGGGGGGGGGGGAAGTGTTTAGCAAAAAATTTCAACAACACAAGAGTTTTAGAACTAAAGGTAAAAGGTCAATTTTTATTTTTTGAACTTTAGTTTTGCTAGTATATTATTATTTGTACATATTTATAAGGTAGAAGGTAGATGTTTCCATTTAGGCATATATTTTATTAAGACTAACTCAAGGTGATTAATGTATCTACCATCTTAGACATGTATAATTTTATGGTAGTCCCTAAATATCTTCTCTTTGAACTATATATCATTGTGCTGATTCAGACATGAACCCCGGAGTTTACTCCCATCCAAATATAACTCGGTACTGCTTGAGCAACCTTGACCCTCTTTCCCTTGACCCTCTCCCTCTGGTAACCACTGTTCTACACTCAGCTTCTAGGAGACTGATTTTACATCTCAAATCTAAGTAAAGTTGGGCTATTTCACTGCACACAGAACCATCCTTGTTGTCACAAATGTCATAATTCCATGTGAATCCTGAGTTGTATGTGTATGTACATGTGTGTGTGTATGTATGTATGTATGTATGTATATACATACACGCTCATGTGTGAAGAAACTGTGAAGGAACAAGAGTTGCCATATATTTCTGCCTGCATCTTTCCTTGTTTAGAAAACTTTCTGACTTAAATAATGTGCTTTCAGAGCAGCCATAGGGACTGGGCTCTCCAAGTCCAAGGTGAACAGATGACTTCTTTACCTTATGTCTGCCAAGGGAAGAAAATGACTAGGACTCCCTGCCAGTAATAAGGCTGAAGTTCATTTGCAATAAAAGTTAAGGGACAGAAGCTGAGCACCAATTAAGAGTCAACTCCAAGGATCTTCCTACAAAGCTGGCCTTGGTCTTGACCTTACACTAGGATGAGGGAAATGCAGGTGCCGAGTTCTATGCAGGTTTGAGTGACATTTTGAAAGAACGGAGTCTTGACAATTCTAATTTAGCCTGTATGGCTCCCATGACCTTTTGCATTTTTCTTCAGTCAGACTGATTTAGCCAGTTTACTTTAATGGAAACTAAAAGCAATATTCCCCTTCCCCCAGACTACAACTAAAGTGTTCTGTCTTCTTGTTGCAGCCTTTACAGATAATAACTCATTTGTAAAAGGCACAGCTGTTTCACTAGTATAAAAAGATGATTATAATCAAGGATTTTGATTCAACTTTCAGTTCAACCAAGTAATTGCTACTTAACATTTTGGTCAGAAAAATAAACGTGCCAGATTCCCACAGTCACCTTCCACTGCCAGCCTTATATTTGGAAAACATTACAGGGACATCTGAGATAACCACATTCCTGCATCAGAGTGGGGAACTGCCCAGGTCACTGGACACTGGCTGAGAAATCATTCCCAGACAAAGGCACAAATATCATGAATTCTAAATTCCCAAGCAAGTCACAGGATGGACTCACCTGGTCTGACCCAAGGCTTGTTTTATCTGACCTTCCCTTGGTATCTGACCACTGATTTTTTTTTTTTACATTTCCCATTTTTCTCTATTTAACTGGAAGTCTAACTTCACTGAGAGCTTCCCCCCCACATACAGCAGTCATGGAGCATTTTCTTCTTCCATTTATGATAAAATGGTATGAACAACTGCTTTGGTCTTAGCGCTGCTCTGTGCCACTCTGCAGTAGTTCCTCACAGCACCTGCCTCCTGACAGCCATGGAAGTGTTTCTTCTAAAATGCTACTTCAAAGTATTATCCGTGTCCAACAACAAATGATGTTCCCTCCCTCTCAGACATCTTGAAAGAAGCATTACTCAAGGACCTGCTACCTTACAGCTCTACTCTCTGCCCCTTTCTCTGCCGATGGTTTATCATTTGACATTTGTTTTCTGCCCTTAGTGGAGGCTACAGAAAGGCCAAGGAGGCATTTTGATCCTGTATGTTGCCCTCCATTGATTCCTCAGCAATCATATTCACTAACTGCTTTCTGTGCTCCCCTAGGTTCCGTCTTCATCATGCCGGGCTCATGCTGCCATGTCAGGCAGTCTCACGGTTTAAAAAACAATTTTGAGAACACAGTCATCAGAATTAAAAAATAAAATCTTAGAAGATCCTGTCAAATGAAATGTGAATTCCTTAATATATATCTTTGTTTTCCTAAATACACTGAAATTGTTACTCTATACGCACAAACACTCATAAAAGAGTACGTTTAAATGTTAGAAAGTGTGTCTGTATTATGGATGGTCTTGAAGGTTTCAACATGCCTCTCCTAGAAACTGTATAGCACAATCAGGCATGTTCTCTGTCCTTTATAACTCCCTGCATTCCTCTTCCAAGTTAAAAATTGGAGAAATGGCAGGATAAAATATATGCAGTCTTTCATGCCTGTTCCTATACAGATATGAAAAGACTGAGATTATTGATTACAAGTGGGGAAGGAGTTGGTTCTCACAATCCAATCAGATATTTTTAAAACCAAGTATCACCAAATATGTTTTATTCATGTTTTGTCATATTTGAAACACTAGTAACAAACAGCTCAGTGTTACATATTTTTTCTGGAAAAATTAATATATAAGTTCTGTATTTACATTATTTTGAATCCTTGTTCTCCCTCAATCCCTCCTTTTTCTCCTCCTCTCCCTCTCAAACTCATGATAGTTTATTGAGTTATTATTGAATGAGCGTGTGTGTGTGTGTGTGTGTGTGTGTGTGTGTGTGTGTGTGTGTGTGTTTAGGGCTGACCACTACTTAGGATTGGATAATCAGGAGATTGTCTCTAGACAAGATTGATTTTCCTCTCTCAGCAGCCATTAATGTCATATAGCTCTTCTACATGGGGAGTTGAGATTCCCCTCATCTGTGCTGGAATGTCAACTGACATTCCATTGTGCTACTCTTATTTAGGTAACTACATTTTTGCAATTTTATGGATGCAGCTCACTTGTCATATAGAGAAGATACCACCTTGCAACAGATCCTGGTTTGCTGCTATTACAATCTTTCTAACTCCTTCTGTCCCATGTTCTCTGAGACTTACGGAGCTAGGCACCCTGTGATTAGCCGTCTGCATTTTAACCAGTCATGGCTTTCTGTAATGGTCTCTTTCTACTTCAAAAAGTAGCTTCTTTGATTATGGCTGAAAGCAGCATTTAGCTATGTATACACAGATAAGTATTCAGAACAGTTAGGAATTATGCTGGTTTAGGAATATGCAATAATAGGCTCTCCTCTTGGGTACATGGCCTCATTGCCACAGGTAGGTGGCTGTGTATACAGACAAACATGACTTGCCTTCTATTAAACAGATAGGTAGCTGTTGGCTGAATGTGCCCTGTGCCCACTTCCAAAATATAAGTAGCATTATTGCACCTTTGGGGAAATCTTGCTATGCTAATCACAGATTTATGGCTGGACTGAACTACTGATCTTTTTTCTCCCTTGGAAGCTTGCAAAGCACTGTCAGGTACTATGAGAGCGAGTCCAGGAAACTTCCAGGTCAGTTCATGCTCTATTCATCCAAGTCCTGTGTCTGAAGCGTGTGGTGTCTTCAGCAATAAGGACTTACCTTCAAATTCTGGGGCAAAACAAGGGGAATGGCAATAGCCAATATTGTTTTATGAGTCTCTTGAATTCCTTTTGTAAAGCCCCTTCCATACATTTTTTTCCTATAGTATTGGGGAATTGATGCCAAGAATCTGTGTGTGCTAGGTAGACAGTCTACTACTGAAATATATCCCCCAAACAGCTTTACTATGTAATTTCCTAAACCATTAGTCTCAGCTGTACTATATTAAAGTGACTCAAACTCAAGGCTTGTTGTATAGACTAAGCTTCCCTCAAACTTGGATTGTTCCATTTACCTCTGCTTCCAGAATACTGGGGTTAAAGATGCTTACCAGTATGCCTGCCTAACATTTTATAATTAAATTCAACTGGAAAAGTCTCATTGTTTCTTCTGCTATATGGTAACAATAAATGAATTTCTTTATAAAATTGTGGATGTTTTCACACTTATGATTACAAAATTGTTGTATCCATTTCAAAAGTAAACATGTATTCAATCACATAAAGTAATACCATATTTTATTATCTTCTCAAAAGTCACTCCTGAATGAGGACACTTGCAAATATTACTTGGAAAATATTAATTATTATTTTAATACTGTATTTTGATCATTCAGATATATGGCTTTAAAGGAAACCAATTACAAAAGCACCAAGAGGTCACTGTCCTGCTAATGAACACCCTCTGCCTTCAAGGCCACCTATACATTTTTATATACTAACAAAGCATTGAATGCATCTGCTTGTATTACCAAATCCCCATAGATTTAAAACATTTCTGTCCTAGAAAAATTAAAAGAAAATGATGTTTAACACAAAGCTTTTCAGGGGCTCTTTCAATGACAAATGCCAAATATGTATGCAGTAATAGATAATTGCTGAGAAGGAAATGTGGTGATCCACAGTAATGTAAATGACTTCTGCTAAGGAGGTAATGCCGAAGGAATCAAGAGATTACAGCATATGAAGCCTTCAGAAGAAAATTACATGATCAAAGTCAGTTTGGAATAAATACTTTTATAATGTTAAACACAAATGAAGCTTTAAAGAAAGAATGTAGGTGAGGAGTGTGGTCATGATGCTCTCTGCGAGAACATCATAGAAAAGTGCTAGTACAGAGACCCCCAAAGAATTCTCCTGCTTTTGTGTTTCTGTCTTGAGTGAAACAGAAGTAGCTTTCCTACTTTGGTATTTCACTTTTCATTTGTTTTTTCTGTCTGAAATACAGCAAGGCAGAGTACAATGGTTATATGAGATATGAACCAACCATCTCTCAAGCTTATGCTTTTCAGGGTCTTGAAGCAAACCTGATGCCCCATATAAATTTGTAAATATTTCTTGTCATACAGCCTCATGTACTGCATTACATGTTCATCATATCTGTGTTCCAGCTGTAGCAACAGAGTTCAACAGTCGCAATAGAAAACATACATCTATTGAGCTTCAATTAGCTACCAGTCACGTACGTAAGGGCACTTGGCTTTGTGTGGTTCCAGACCTCAGAATGTCATGTCTGTTGGTACAATATGAACCAGAGTAAACTGGTCATGAATCAACCTCAGTGAGTTCAGTGGAAGAAATGATGAAGGTTACCTTAGAAGATCAGTGACCATCATAAACAGCCTCAAAGATCCCACCAATCCATCCAGGAAAGGGCAAGTTTCTACATAGACCCTAATATGTGTTTTTTGGCTAGTTACAAGTATCTCTTTTAAATCAAAGAAATATTATCATGTACAAGAGTTTTTAAAGTACTTTATGAAAAATGTATATGGTACACTTTCTTATCTTCATTCATTCTGTTTCCCAAATGAAAACGATTAAGCCAGGAAAAAAAAAACTCATTATTTTCCCCAAAATGGAAAAATGTAAGTCTAAAATTACATCATCTCCCTGTAAGCGGGTTCTCACGGAATGGAAAAATCAATGTTTTGATAAAAGAAAAAGGAAAACGCTCTAATTATCCCAGAGGTGGCTAAAAATGGTCATGCTTTCCCAGTGTGCCCAGAGAATAAACATATCAAGCACATGAAGTCCAATGGACCACTGCAGTCCAGCCAGGAAACCTTATCTGCAGAGCAATGCACACAAAGAAGCGTCTGGCTTTTCTTACGGTTATTTGCAATCACACCTACACTTCCCTAACCTTTATACTTTACACCCATGAAACTTTGGAAGATATTGTAGCTCCTTTTTCTTTCTACTGCTTTATTCTATGATTTATATACATGAATACTGTCCTTGTTTCTGATATTTAAATATGCACTTACTAATGATTCTAACAACTGACAAGGAAAAGGGAAAATGCACACAGGAAAGTAGTTTCTCATGGCAATGTTAGAAGAAAGAGTACATAAATAACAGTGAGATATACAATACTGCATTCTAGTTCTAATCTGTTCCAAAGGACAGATACTTCATGGCCAGTAATTATCTGACCAAGACTGAAATTCTGTTCAGCTTTATCTTCTAGAAAATATTATTCCTACTCTTACTATTCATTAGATTTGCTTCTAATTGATCTTTGTTCCTTAAATTATTCTGCAAACCTTTGGTTTGCAGAAAAGTCACGGGGGGACAACACAGAAAAACAGCACATAGCAGAACTCATATTAGCTACTTAAACATAAGAAATTTTACCCCCAAATAATGTAATAATTCTTAAAGGAAAAACAAATAAATATTTTCAAATTAAAATGTCGGGATGACAGAAAAGAATTCTATATAAAAATCTCATTCATCCCCAAAGATTTTTCTGTACAATATAATGAAAAATGGGAAGAATTTTATTTGTAAGTATCTGAAATGATAAAGCTATTTTAATATTATATTTAAGGGTTCTGATTTTCTGAGTCACATATAAAAACTAAATCAGTATAATCAAAATATGAAAATGTATTAGTAAAGTTATATTAATAATATCTATTCAAATATAATATAGACATTAAAATTCCTTACGTAAAATAAAAATTCTTGACTTACCATTTACTCACACTAAGAAAAAAATCAGGATCCTAGACCAATAACAGCAAAGACCTAAATTTGAAAAAGTGATGTTCTCTTCCCTAACTACCATAAGCACTGTAATCTCAAACAGAACACTGCTATGATACAAGCAGAATCTAAACTGTGTCAACTGAGTAATGGTAACTCTGTCTGTATTGTTTAGCATTGCTTTGAAGGTGGGACACAGCAAAGTACATTTTATTAACAAGTTAGACAATAACATTAAGAAACTGGAGGTGAACTTGTAACTTGAAGTTCTGTTATGGCAAGCCTTACTACAGCACTGGCACTCAGATACTCTATAGGCCTAGGACAGAGAATTTGCAAACATGTGCTGGAAAAATGGAGAGAAACACATAGCAATCCCACTGAAATCAGGAACAAGACAAGGTT
>JAQHUG010000196.1:3563724-3609897 GCA_028555095.1 Dicrostonyx torquatus
CTAAGAAAGACATACATGGATCTAATTTACATGGGAAGTAGAAAAAGACAAGATCTCCTGAGTAAATTGGAAGCATAGGAACCATGGGAGAGGGTAGAAGGGGAGGGGAGAGGAAGGGAGGAAAGCAGACAAAAAATGTATAGCTAAATAAAATCAATTAAAAAAGTTTAAAAAAAATTTAACTGAGGTATGAAGGGGATATAGAAAACTGGCAGATTTAACAAATAAATAGGCCTGAATTTATTCAAAATGGCTACTGAGGAAATAAAATGTATCAATGCATACCCTTGAGGAGATAGTTTGTCCAGCCATCCAGATTTGACCTTTACTGCAGAGGATCCATAGAAGCAGGCGTAGGGAGAGATGGCATTTGAGAGGGTTGACGAATCAGTATTTCCACTTGAGGAGCTTAAAGGATAACTGTGCCTATTAAAAGGGTCCAAGGAGAAGGCTTTTTGAGTCCTCGACTTAGATGCCTTTGAATTTTTTCTTCTTAAACTCTGGAAGCACTCCTCTACCGTTGAGTACTCTGACTCAGACGCAGAGTCCTTTGGGAGAGTATTTTTATCCTCTCGGGGAATCCAGATATCTTCTACTTTGTCTCCACTTGCTTTTTCCTTGCTGCTGTCATGTATGCTAAATAGGAAAGAATAGTGATCAAAGTCAAAATGATGTGGTTAATTTAAGATGTCAGTTAAATTTTTAAAACTTATAAACCAACCACAGAAAATTTAGGCCACAAAGTCTTAATTGTTCAATTACCCAATTTTGTAATTTTAAAAACGTTTTTAGGAACTTGCCACTCAACTATGAGGATCTGAGTTTAGATCCATTGAACCCATACACAAGCCAGAAATAACAATGTGTGTCTATAAACCCAGTACTGGAGAGGCAGTGACAGCAGGATCCCTCAGGCTTGCTGGTAAATCACATTAGCCAATCAGAGAGCACCAGATTAATAAAAAAACCCTGTCTTAAAAAGTACAAAATTTATTAGAACAATTGAGGAAAACATGTAACATTGACCTCTCATCTCTAGACTCATGAAAACCTGCATAAAGGTGCTCACATACAAACATGTTCTCTCTCTCACACACACACAACCACACACACACACACACACCCCTTCCCGAGAAAAAAAAATCAAGAGAACCATTCTAACATTCTATTATCCTATGACATATATGAATGCTATAAAAAGTCTTACATATAATTTAACCAGATTCTATCCTTAGGAGGTTAAGAGCAGGTAACAATGTAACAATGGGAGAAAAAAAAATCTTTTCCCATCAAAATGTAAACATCATAAAGAGCACAAATAAACATCCTACTCAATCTCCAGGCAACATAGTGAACCATGGGTTCAACTATTTAAAGACATGAGTTCCTACTTGTCTAATCTACCTGTCTAATTTACTAGAAGGACTCCATGTTCCACCCTAAGGTTGCACAGCAGAGAACAAGACTGACAGCTCAGGAGTAGGCTACGATGGTAGAGGACAAACACTGCACCACATTGCTAGCAAACAAGCACGCAAGCAGCACTGTCTATCACCAGGTAAAAGTCGAGTAGGGCGTAATATTTACTGAAATGCACTCATAAAGGCTAAGCATATCCCTACAGATTTCAGAAACAACACAGTAAGCTCAATAATTTATATGAAATAAATCTCATTCCAAAAAGTTTCCAATAATCAATGAGACAAAATACAGGTCATATACATCTTTCAGTTTCAAGGCTCTAACACTGTTTCTTAAATAGTCATGTAACCTATCCATTGCTCATTTTGTATCAAAAAAGATTCTTATTACTTACTAAGGATGCATTATTTATTTTTAACTCAAGTAAATCTACAACAGTATTAGCTGTGGAAAGTGAATATGAGAAGCAATCCAGCATACTAGAACCCAACTACACCTGAGAGAAATAGGAAATCTACGTTTGGATCTCTTTATGAGTTACTAGAATAACTGAGCCATCATGTATTCTTCTTAACAGTGAATTTCTAATGCAAAGGACTTTTTACATTTGTACAATTTTAAGCTGAGTGTGGTTTTGAACATTCCCTTTTTTCTCTGTACTAACATATAGCCCATCTTAAAGAGCAAAGACCTAATGGCAAATAAACTGTTACATGCTTACAAGAATGTCCCATGTTTTCAAAATATATAATACATATTTGAGGATCCTCTAATTATAGAACCTTTACAGTCAAATATGCGTTTAATGTATATTTTAAAGCAAACTCATCACAGATAGAATACTTGGATATTCTAATACCATCTTTATAAATGAAACATTCTATATCAATCTGTATGTCTTTTTAACTTACTGTGTCTTTAAGATGCTTTCTATTATGCCCAACCAAAGCTGAGGAAACTATGTTTAATAAACTTCAATTCAATTTTCTAGGGAGAACCATGCGAATACAATCACCACATACTCGCCACATTAGACAAGGAAGAACAGACACAGTTAGTAGGAGACAAAAATAACCCACTATAGAATACCACTCAATTTCTAGACTTAAAGCATGACAGGTCAAGTATTAAAATGAATACTGCCCAGAAAACATCCAGGAAGGAAAGAAAAGCTTCAAACTCAAACAGATAAGCTCCTTCTTAGAACTGCAAAATTTTAGAATGAATAAAACATCTACATCTTACAGCCTTTTGTTCTGTAAAAAGGCTCATCAGCAGTCACAGGCATACCTTGACTTGGTTAAGATTGAGTTCCTTATAGTGGCTGCATCCTCTTTGACTGCATCCTCATGGGGCCAAAACTCATTCTTTATAGATCTCTTCTGTTAAAAAAAAGTGCATTCATTGTTTTGCGTGTAGCTATACTTTACCAATACCTACAATATTTGAGATTTTTATTAAACAAATTTAATTGCTGAGATCATTTTTCAGTAAAAACAATTTAAGTGAAAACTTCAATTTCTGATGTCCTCAATATTTAAATTAGCTCAGTATATTAAGTAAGAATAAACAATGCAACTAACACTAGAACTTTCATACTTTATCACCCCTGCATGATTTGATTGGTTGTGGATTTTAGCTGTTTCTGTTGTATCTCATCGAGAGCAGCTATGGATCAGACCCAAGCCTTGTACATGTCAGGTAAATACTTTGCCATTGAGTTACTTCCTTAGCCGTTTCTGATATGTACTTTTCTCCCATTTTTTTAATTAAGTGTAAGAAATAAAATAGTACTTGGAGAGAAGTACTAGAAACAAAACTCCAGTTATTAACCTGAATAAAATGTACGAATAGAAACTTCCAGACTCAGGAAGACTGCCTCTGTAGATAGGGCCAAGAAAAGCCTAGGAAGGTTTATCCTTTATCAATGTTTAATCATTGTAATGTGGCAAGTTACACTGTGCATTCTTCAATGCACTATTCTATACTTCTGAAGTCAAAGTCAAAATGTGACTTCATAACTCATAGCAAGAGGCATAGATTATCATAACTGACCAAGCTGAAAATTCAAATCTCAGAGTAAAGCACCATCCCAATAGTTCATAGGCAAATGAAACGGCATGGATAAGCTACACAACAAATAACTGCTTATGGAACATAAAATAAAACGAATGAGACTAACCTTGGAACTTTCTAGTCTCTGGAAGAGAAATGTCTCTCCATAAGGAAAGATGGAACTTGAATTATCCTCATTTGAATCTTTTGGGGGAATTACAGGATGACAATGGAAAAGATGATTAAGATGGAAGAGTGCAAAAAATATAAAAGCACTGTTTAGTTATTCTATAGCAACATCACAACTTAAAGATTATTCTACAAGAGTCCAAAATGATATCCCCAATTCTTACCTCCCAAATCAACTCTTCCCAAGGTCTTCTTAATATATATCACTCATTTGACAATGAAGTCACTAACTTTGGATTTAAAAACAGTTACATATGGCCCTGCTTGCCTACAAGACCCACATGAATGTAACGAAGGTCACTGCCTATGTACAACAGAAATTGCTACAGTGCCATTTAAGCTGTTTCAAAAAAAAAAACCAAGAAAATTTTAAGAGGAAGGATCTAAATTCTAATACTCAATAAACAAATATAAGCAGTTCGATAATATAATATCTAAGTATCACTTAAAACCTTAGACCTCAGTTGATATAACCCCTCTCAGCTGGTAACACACCTGTAGAGGAGTAAATTCAAGAAAACATGCTGTATCTTCAAACTGCATTGATTTATAGGAAAGAAACCTCAAAACTTGTGATTTTCTAGGGCAACGCTTTTCAAAAATATAATAGCCAGTCATTTGCTACTATATATACACATATACATACACACATACATATATATATACTGTCTCTCTCTATATATAGACACACACACAAATGTACAAATGTTCTGGAACATGTATAAGCAGATTTTCAAATAGCAAATAGAAAAGTCCAATAAGGTATCTATTTACCAAAGCAAGGCTGTCAAACTTTTCACCATAACAAATTTTTTTCAGAAATAATTATTCTGTAGCTCAGACCACCACAAAGCTTTTAATTCATTTGAATAGATACCTTTGACTAAAGATAAATGAAGACTGCATTTAAAACTTATTTTGATATAAGTATGCGCACATCTCCAAGAGTCGCAATGCTCAGTTCTTTTGTATTCACTTATCTTTAAGGTTCTAATGTGGCATGGAAGTGAGAATAGTCATCTGCATTACTGCCTATGCCACCAGCAGGCTGCTGCCATGACCCAACCCTAACTCTACTTCCGGGTGATCACCTGAGGACAAACTACTTCATGAGAGTTTGATGCTGAGACTCACTTTTCAGTGTCAAAGAGATTCCAGCTGAGGTAGTAGCACATTTTCTGTCTCGGAAATAGCTTAAAGCAAAAGGAAAAGTTGTGTTATTACACTGTTCTAAATACGGGATGTATATTAGACTTATACATCCTCCTATGACTTAGAATTTCAGCAGAAACATACGCACTCAAATGTAGATCTGACTTGAATTACAGTTCAAGGACATATCCACCAATTTGTTTTTGTATTTAGCATTCAAGATAGATATTTTATCAGATATTTCAAATCATTTAAATCCCCTACCTGTAATACTCCAAATTTTTAAAAATGTATCTATCCATATTCATATGCACTTGATTTCAAAATTGTTAACATATATAAGAAACTAATTGAACAGATGCATTTATGTAGCTATTTTGATATTACCTTTATCACATTTTATCAAAAAATATATGTTCTAAGAACATAATAAAAATACTTCTTCAAATGCCTCACAGTTTACAAGTCAGCTATGGCATGCATGCAATGAGAGAACAGCATGAAAAGAGCAATGATGGGGGCACAGAGTGTACAAAAGGAAGTATAAAGTACCTACTGCTAGATGAAAATTTGGTTGAAGCATCTAAAGGGAAGGATGGAGTCTAATTTATCTTAGCCAAACATTTGTCCAAGGAGTTAGTGACCAAGAAATAACAAAAGAACAGAAATCAATGAAATAGAAAAAGAACAAAATTTAAAACTTACTATTATAAAAGGTGGCTTCTATAGGGCATACAAAATGGATAAATTTCAGTGAAAGAAAATAGGAGAGAGATGGAAGATAAAGGTGAACAATATCAGAAGGGAAAAGAAAAGACCTTACTACAAAACCTGAGAACATTGGAGAGAGATTACTTAGAAGAGGCCCAAACCATTAACAAATTGAATATTATTGATATATTCAAATCATTACATCTGCAAAGGTTAAAGTAAAACTTAATAGCACTATCTCTACCAAAAAAAAGTTAAACTTAGTATTTAGTCATCCACTCACAAAACCTCCAAAGCCAAATATTTCAAGTATAAATTCAAAAAATTAAAGAAATAAAATCAATTCTAAAAAAATACATTGGGAAACACATGACAAATTTTTGTTTCTCAATTTATCTTGCTAACCCAATGTAGATGATCACCAATTCATCAAAACATATACATAAATATTGCTCATGACACAAATGCAAAATATTAGCAAATCAAGTCCACCAATCCACAAAAAGAATAATATAAGTACGTAAAATTTTAAGCTAAGAAATTAATGTTCATTTGGTAATAACAAATAATGTTTATTTGGTAATTAACAATGTAATAAAAATGCAACACTATATTGCTATAATATGACTTAACCATTTATAATAAAAAATTATCAATACCTAACAGTAAGCCTCTTTAACCTAGAATGGGATTTTATAAAAGAGGTTCAAAAAGCAGTAACTAAAGACTGAATGCTTTCCCTGACAGAAGATCTGTTCCCATCGTTTCTGTTCAGTATTGCAGTGGTTTTAGCCTGAGTAACAAGATGAGCAAAATAATATTAAATGCCTTCAGCCTGTGTATGTGTAAAGGAAAGGAATCATCCTATATGTGTTCAGTTGGCTTGTCTGCTGTTTTGTTTTGTTTTTAACTTTTATTCTTCTCTCATAGATTACATCTTGACCACAATTTCCCCTCCTTTCCATTCCTCACAGTCGTTCCTCACACCTCCCCTCTCCTCCAGATCACTTCCTCCTCTGTTCCATTTTTCTCCTGTCAGAATGGCTGAGATCAAAACACAAGTGGCAGTTCACACTGGCAAAAATGTGGGGCAAGGGGAGCACTCTTCTGTTGCTGGTGGGAGAGCCAACTGCCACAGCCACTGTGGAAATTATATACTGCTTTAAGGCAGCGCTTTATTACATAGCTCAGGTCAGTCTTGAATTCAATCTGTATCCCAGTCAGGTATGGAACTAGTGGCCTTAGGCCTTCTAAGTATGTGGATAATAGGTTGGTGCCAGCAGAGGTTCTTCTTAAACTATTCAGGATACCAAAAAATCTCAGGAGAAAGTGTCAATGACTCTAATAATTTGACATATTAGCAGTGAACAACTGGAAAAAACTAACTTTTAAAATTCAATTCTTCATATAGTACATATAAACATAAAATATCATCAAATTAATTTCAATGAATAAGTCCTGTCTGGTAAAATCTGAAGGATTACTGAGGGAAAAAAATGAAAAGGAATGTTTTTGTTGTTTTGTTTTTTTTCAAAACAGGGTTTCTTTGTAGCTTTGGAACCTGTCCTGGAATTCCCTATGTAGACCATGCTGGTCTTGAAATCACAGAGACTGGCCAATTCTGCCTCCCAAGTGCTGGGATTAAATGCATATGCTACCACCACAAGACTACAAAAAGAAAAAAAAATCTTCAACAGATATACCACATTCATAAACTGGAAGGCTCTCTGTTATTAAAATGTCAATTATCCCCATAATGGTACATGTGTATATTTGTGTATGTTTGTAAATTCTAAAAAAAAAACCCAAATAATATTCCAATGGACTTTAAAATACAGTAGGATTTAAAAATATTTGTTACTAAGATGACTTGAAAGTTTACATGTAAGTACAAATGAGCTAGAATAGTTAACAGAGATTTTCAGAGAACAGTGGGATTAGAAGACATACACTCTGTATTTTCAATATTTAGTCTAAAACTACATTAATCAAATCAGCAAGCCAAAAATGAAACATTAGACATAATACCAAAAGATTGAAACAGAAAGTCCAGATACCATCCCACAATCTATGGCCCAATTATTTGTTTGAAATATATACAAATTCTTAACATCAATTTAAAAGGAAAAGAAAATCATGAAATTTGAATGTAAACAGATGAAACTAGAAAATAATATACTTAGCAAGGTAATCTAGACTCAGAAAGACAAACATTCCAAGATGTGGGATTCCCCTCTAAATGCTGTGAGTACGTTTTATTACCATTGGCTAATAATGAAGCTGCTTTGGCCTATGGCAGGACAGAATAGAACTAGGTGGGGAAAACTAAACTGAAAACAGGGAGAAATTAGGCAGAGTCAAGGAGACGCCATATAACTGCCAAAAGAGAAAAAAGCCAGAACCTTACTGGTAGGCCTCAGCCTCATGGCGACACATAGATTAATAGAAATGGGTTAATTCAAGATGTAAGAGCTAGCTAGGAATAGGTCTGAGTCATCAACCAAGCAGTGTTTTAATTAATATGGCTTATATGTGATTATTTGGGTCTGAGTGGCCGGGAAACAAATGCATGGTCTTTGCTAACAATTCCATGTTTTCTTTCTGAGGTTCCTGGCATCTAATATCCAGATATGAGTATGACCCTTGAACTACAGAAATCAGGAAAGTAAAAGGGGGCCATTGTAGAGAATGGAGTGGTGAAGGAGCAATAGAGAGGGGAATAGCAGGGTTCAAGGGATCTATGGGGGGAAATGGAAAAAAAGGAAGACCTCTAAATTGGGAGGAGGAGACAAATATAGAAGAAGGAAGAAGGAGGGTAAATTAACAGTAAGAATGTCTGAAAAAGTCATAAGGAAGCAAACTTAACTACCTACCTGAAATACATAAAAAACACATAATCAGTGTATAAACTATACATAGTTTAAATGAAATTTTCTTTATCTGCACTGACAATGCTCCCCACAAGAGTAATGATGAACAGAAATTTCATAACCAGGGCTAAGAAGTCCTCTTTTAAGTATTTGGTCATTGTTTTCCAAGAGACTCCTTAAATATTATAGGCTATTCCCATTACACTTGGCTGTCTTTCATAGGTGGAATATAAGTTCCTATTGCCGAAGAGAGCACACATTTCAGATAAAGGGCCCAGAGGATCTGTGCTGGATCTGACCTCAAAGTTTCCTCTATAAGGTCTATCTATCAGGGTACCAGAAGGCATAGCTATGCAAGTTTTTAAAGGAAAGAAAGAACCTTCCCTACTAGGCACCAATGAACCACAACAGTGACCAGTGTGGCATGATAACTCCAGTAACCAACAACTCTCTAACTGGTCTCAAGACTCCCTCAACAAGAGGGAAATCATTTATCAAACTGGAAAC
Organism: Dicrostonyx torquatus; assembly: GCA_028555095.1. NCBI lineage: Eukaryota > Metazoa > Chordata > Mammalia > Rodentia > Cricetidae > Dicrostonyx > Dicrostonyx torquatus. The sequence continues at coordinate 3,572,631 of JAQHUG010000196.1, forward strand.
TAAGCAACTACTAAGAGTAAGTGAGGCCATGGATGTGGGAGGAAAACCTACAACCTTCATTTTAATAAAGCAGTACAATCCCTAACTACACTCTGTAAAAAGAAACAGCTCTAGCATTCCTGACCGTCCAGACCTCAATAATCACACAGAAATGATGCGGGATTTCCCTCTGTATGTTGTGATTCCCATTAATGAATAAAGAAATTGTTGTTAGGGCAGAACTTAGGTAGGCAGGGAAAACTAAATTGCATTCTGGGAGAAAAAAGGCAGAGTCATGAAGCCATGCAGCCACACTGGAGACAGACATAACTTTAGCCGGTAAGACACAGCCATGTGATAATACACAGATTAATAGAAAGGGGTTAAATTAATATGCAAGAGTCAGCCAATAAGAAGCTAGAGCTAATGGGCCAAGCAGTGATTCAATTAATATGGTTGCCATGGATTATTTCAGTTCTGGGTGACTGGGACAAATAAGCTGCCTCTTTCCAACACAGAAACCATATAAATTATAACGCAGCTTGGCAAATGGCATAGGCATATTCCTAGCTAGCTCTTACATCTTAAAGTAACCCATTTCTATTCATCTGTGTATCTCATGAAGCTGTGGCCTACCAGTAAGGTTCTGGCATCTTTCTTCTTCGGCCACTACATAGTGTCTCCTTGACTCTGCCTTATTTTTCAAAGCATTCAGTTTAGTTTTCCCACCTAGCTTTATTCTGCCCTGCCATAGGCCAAAGTGGCATCTTTATTAACCAATAATAATAAAACATATTCACGGCATACAGAAGGGACTCTCACATCAACATTCTAACTCTATATCTTTTTACCCACAAATACATGTGGTTCTCTCCCCTCATCAAGAAAACTTCTCTCTGCAACACAGACCATTACAAACAACTGCAACTGATCACAATACAAAGTGTAGAATACCCAATATTCTCTTCTGGTCTCTGTGGACATGTGAACACACACACACACAAATACACATACACACATATGCACATAACTAACAATAAAATGCCTTTTTAAAAAAGCAGCAGAACAAGGAACTAGAGATGAGGCAACCTGCTGGAAGTGGAGAAGGAGCATTGAGGAGAGAAAGAAATGAGAACAAAGTATGACAAATGAATAGAACATGAGGAAACGTTTTGCTTTGTGTGCTAATATTTAAAAACTGAAAATTTATTTAGAAACAACTAAAACCCTCAATTAAAAAATAACAAAATGTCTTATCCTTGAAGCATGAAAATGTCTTAACCAATGCTCATAAGATCAACCTTGGACTCTCAACAGTCTCATAAAGAGGGGACTGACAGTGTCACGCAGAAAGTTGCAGCTCTTATCCTGGCAGCTGTCTCCTCTCCTGACGGTCAGGAGTACCCCATTGTAGTTGATTGTCCTTGTGGATGCCAGGAGGTTGTTCCTAATATATCAGACCACTCTCTGTGTATACGTGCTAGTGTTGGGTCTGGGTCTGCCCCTTCAGAGTCTGCACCATTATCCTCACCACCTTTGCCGGCTTTTCTGGAGGATTAGAGGATGAAACACCCTACAAGGACAATCAGGTCTACCATAATGTGAGAGGAAAAATGGTCACTTTATCCCACAAATATACCATCTGCTTCATAAATCTCCATAAAATATTAAAATCCACAACACAGAAGCTACCATGTTTGAGAAAGCCTCAATCTCCTTCTGGAGCACTTGCTTGATTTGATAAATACACTTTGGCTTTATCCTTTGTGTCTCTCAACTACATTTGTTCCTTGTAGAAGTTAAGCACCAAGAGATCTCCCCTGTAACAAAAGCCTTTTGCTTTCCTTACTCTGAGATATGGTACTTTGGGAGTTATCCCCAGTGCTCATCTGACTTGTCTAAGTAAGGAATCCTCCTTCATCCTTTCATTTCAGTGGTGTGTTTACTGCTGGGCTCTCATCAAGGGGTGACTCATTGTTATCAGAGCTCCTGGCCCAGCCTCAAGGCTGGCTCTGCCTGGCTCCTCCAGCTATCTGCTCATATCAGGAAAAAATGATAAAATGCATGAAATGAAAAGAGGACTGTATTACCATTCAGCCAAAACTGAGGAGTAAGCCGAATCTTCCTCCTCTTCCTGATATAGTATCATATAATTTATAGAAAAGACACAATAGATGATAAAAAAAATATGCATGTGTGCCGTGGGATTCTGTTATCCCAGATCTCTGAGACAAGTTCTCTTGTGTCCAGAAGCCAGGGCCTCTGCTGACTGGCCATCTCCACCCTCAATTATTTCCTGGAGTAAAAAGGGGAAATTTAAAAAGATATTTACTTCATGAATCCATTCACCATTGTGTTTAGTTATGTAAGAGCTCAGGGGAAAAAAATGAATCAATTGTCACTATATTTATTAGGGGAAAATAGTTTGCCCTTTCACTAAATCTAAGATGTTCATTCGCTTTGGAAAGTTTTGTTAAAGGGACTCTCTTCATTTGTAATAGTACAACCATTTCAACAATGCACTAGGGGCATCAATTATCTTTTAATATGATATTATACCAAAGTTATTGTATAAGATCTTCATTTTAGTACTGAGACATCAATCTACAGAAAAACACCACATTCAAGGATCTATAAGAGTCAGGAGTGGGGCAGCCTAAAATAGCCAGCACTGAGGAAACTATGGCAGGAGTATTGGGAGTCACAGGCCAGTGTTATACAGGGAGACAGATAGAAGAGGTCAATGGTCAAGCTATTCCATGTGGCAAAATCTGAAAACCATACAGAAAAGAATGGACACAAACTTCAGAGTACAGTTGACTCCAGACATGGCAGGAAGAACCAAGCAAGCTGACATAATGACTTCTCAACCAACTAAACTTTGAGTCTACTACGAAAAGTTGTTACTTTTTCTTAATCTGCATAGTATTTTGAGGTAACTCTTTCTGTTTTACATAGTTTTGAAATGCTTGTTGTTTTCCAACTTATGATTAATTTTGTATATTAAAAAGAAAAGGAAAAAGAATGACTTAATTAAATGTATATTCATTATACCCGTAGAAGTGATTTTCACATGGTTGTGTGTGTGCATTTGTGTGTGTGTGTGTGTGTGTGTGTGTGTGTGTGTAGCATACACACGAATGTATAGCTGTTTCTATCCATGACAAACGTGGAGGGCGAAAAAGAACCAGCAAGCTCTTGGGCTCTGCATACCTCAGCTGAGGCTGCAGGTCTGTGATGCATGCCTAGCTTATTTTCGGGTACTTGGGATTCAAAGCCAGGTCTTCCTGCTTGAACAGCAAATGATCTTACCAATTGATCCATCACTTCAATCCCCTTTCCATAGATATTTTAATCAGTGAAATTGTCAAGAAAAACACTGATACACATAGTATTTCAGCAAAGCAGTCAAACCCCAGAAATAATCAATTGTGTACCCTGTATGGATCTTCATTTCAAAGAACAGTTTTAGAACCGCAGTGAATAACAGTGGTAACAAATGAACATTACAGACTTCAAACACAAAGGGAGACAACCACACTCCTAAGGCAGCAGTTTAAAAGTGCCCCGAGGTTACATAAGATCTATCTAACAGACAGAAATCTATGTTCAGAAAACTAAGGCTGGGTTACCTACAGCATTGACCACTAATGTAAAATTCATAAAGCACAAGCCCATCTCTACCTGTGAGCATCTCGCAAATATCCTTAGGCTAAGGACAAGTGGTCAATACAGAAGGACTGGAGCACCCAATACTATACTATCATGGAAACATTTCAAATTGACCAGCACAAGTTGTAATTTAATGTATACTGTTTTCAAGCAAGATGCTTTTCTGCTTACAAGAAAGCATCAATTAATGACCTTTTAATTTAATAAAGTTCTAAGCTCATGGATACATATTCTTACCCTTTAAGGATAAATCTATTATTTAAAATTCAATTATGTGTTTAATTAAAAAAATTTTAGACCTTGAAATATTTATTAGGTTTTTATTTTGTTTTATTTCATTTCTCAGAATACTAACAAGAAAGCCAGACAGATGACTCAGCAAGGTAAAGACATTTGCTGCTAAGAGGACCCGAGGACCTACAAATGGAAGGAGAGAAGATGGTCTTACAAGTTGTCCTCTAGTCTCTACATAGAAAACAAACTGAAATAATTTTGAAAAAATAAATTGTTTTAAAGAAAGCATTGAAAAGAACTACAGCTGAATTTGAGGACTCCTTAGCACTTCTCCGCTGTTCAGTAGAATGTGATTTTTCCCTCAACATGAAATATGATGCTGATATTGTGTACTCCAAGGTTGACTAGATTCCTCTTGAAATTATATTACCTGGGTACATACACTACCTAGACTGCAAGAAAAGTGATTTTGCCCACTCTATCCCATTTCCTACACCATTCTTAGGACCCCTTGGTAGCCATTATTCAGCAAATTAAAAGCTTGCATTTGATCCCTACACTTTAACCTTCTAAAATTTGTGTTTTTCAGACTTCAACAGCTCCATGTTAGAAATACACTGCTGCAATATCTACAGCCCAGAATAATTTCAGGGTCACTGGTAATGCCTCTGACACTTCCTTATCAGTCAGAAACGTCCTTTCCTTCCACAACAAGGTCAAGAGCCTGTGGTCAGCTGGAATAGTTATGGGAAATGGATCTTCTTCACTCCTTCACTTTTCAATTTCCCTAAACTGAAAATCTCTGAGTAGGGAAGTGAAGTAGAGGACGAGCATGGGGCAGCAAGGGGTGTGGGCACATTAACCTCATGGGGCTGACACAATCATCGAGCTGTACTGCCACAAGACTACCTGCACTCCCCTAGGACCAACTTGACCTACAAAAGATGATTGCCAACTTTCCTTTCCTATGGGACCGTGACATCTCCACTATATAAGTCTGCCTGCTCTGTATGTGAAGGCCCGACACACCCTCAAAAATTCATATAGGACCCAAAATGGGGATAACCTATCTCCTTTTGTCTCCCCCTTAACTTATCAATACCCCTCCATTAAGGTTTGCTTACTAACCACACCTGCTAGTGTGCCACAGGCTTGTTAGATTAGCTGCTCAGGAGAACGAGGCAGGGGGATCCTAAACTCAAAGACTCCTGTGCTGTGTAGAGAGAGATCAAGGCTAGGCTGGGCAACTTGGGAGGTGTCTGCTGTCACAAAACAATCCCTCTGCTCAAAATAAAAAAATTATAAAGGAGGGATGGTTCTCTGCTAGAGCAGCACCAATTAAAATGTGTGCACACATGCACACTCACACACAGACACACACACACACACACACACACACACACACACACACAGAGGGGGAGGGCTGGCTGGATTTTCTCTCTGTAATGTCTGCATATTGAAGACTGTGACCATTTGGCGCTGGCTAACAAACTGGTGTACTCCTGTGTTGTAGAATCTATTTCTCCCACTTGCAGCATTTCTGAGTTGCCTGAATAGTCTTTGTGAGAGGTAAGGCCTTACAGAGTCCCTTCTCTCCATTCAACTTCACCATGTCCATTGCTGTTGTGCTTGCTTAGATCATGTTTAAGCAGTCATATTAGTGAGACTTTAGAGGTTCATATTTTGAAATTACTAGGATACACAATCTTACGGCAAACTCCCTGATGCTCCAGCTCTTCTAATGTTTCTGGTCCCTCTTCTGCAATATTCCCTTAGCCTTTAGTTGTGAAATTTGTTTTGTAGATGTATCCATGTATTAGCTCAACCACTCTACATTTTAAATGGTTGTAGCTTTCTGTAGTAGTCTCTGATGCATTGAGAATTTTCTTTGATGAAAATTCTACACATATTTGGGTATAGGGGCAAATACAATAGTATTCAGGGAGTATGCTGGTGGCAATTGTAGGTCCTCATTCAAATCGATGACTTCACTAGCCCTGGGTACCTGGGTAGGTTTCCGGTACCAAATATGATTTTCCTCTTATTGAATAGATCTTAAATGTAATTAGAGAGCTGTTGGTCACCACAATGGTATGCATGCCTCCACTGTACCCTTAGGATTATCATGGCATGTTGGTATAAAGGAACCCAACTTCTTAATACTAATTTTTCAAGAAAAAGTTCACTGCATATATAAGAATTTGACTCCAGAGTATAAATAACTCATTATTGCATAAGCTTCCAGTTTTAAAATACTTGCTAAAATTGAAGAGTTAAAGGAAAGGAAAAGCCTACAAGTCTTCCTATGTCAGAAGCATTCTCAGAGGCCTATGTCAGAGGTCTACTGTGAGTGCATACAGCCAAACCGAATCCCTTGGGAACTCTGGCAGATACTGTGAGATAAGGAACATTAGGATTAGTCCAGTGGCATGTGCTACTTTCTGCAAGTTTTAGAGAATATTGATGCTCATACGGGCTGCACAGGGCCTGTGGTGCTGCACTGTCATTCTGAGAGTCCCAACAGGGCTAAGAACTAGATGGATGCCAGAGTGAGAGGAGACAGCGTCACCAGTAAGAACAAGAATTACTGGCACAGGAGCCCTCATAGAAAAGAAAGGTAAGAATCACTGAGCACCCTTACAAACTGAATGGGGCAAAGGGTAACCAGCTTTAAAAGGGAAACTAATTCTGTGGAAAGTGTAAACAAAAGCGAAAGGTTCTTTTTTCTTTTCTTTTTTTTTTTTTTAATGAAGTCTGTACAGACTACTCTGGGTCTAGTGGTCCACTTCTCTCCTTGATGATAAGAATGCTTTTCCTTTCACTGGGAACTTTCACCTTCTGTTTTTAAGAAATAATGTCAAGGTTAGAGCAGTGCCCTCCCACATGATGTTTTTAAATAACTGCATGAAGTCCCTTTAATTTAACATAGCTCAAATGCCAGAGTGGTATAGTTTTGACTCCATTGATGGAAAAACTTTCTGTATCACATGAAAGCCTGTTGATATTAAATCTGAGAACATTTAGAAGTAAAATAACATTAAGATTAGTTATAAATAATCTAGTACTGGCTGCCTATGCACCTTTCACAGTGTGGTTTTAGACTTGGTCACTGAAGTACTTCCCTTTTCTGATTGTGGAATAAAGAGAAATATACACATGCATGAGGCATGGGGAGAGCTGGGGATGTAGCCCAGCTGGGCATGTTTTCATAGCATGCAGAAAACCCTGGATTAAATGATTATCCTCACTGAATAAACCAGGTGTGGTGGTGCATGCCTGTTATCTGAGCTCTCGGGAGGTACTGAGATCATTAAAGGAGTGAGCAAGTGAAAATATTTCCTGAAGGCCACTGTCTGCTTTTCTTTGTGGCCCTCTGCACTACGGATAACACATGCATAGTCTCACAGTGCTATAATATGGCCCTTCAAATACAGCCGTGGATTACACAGTGGAAGTTTCTCTTTGGTCAAATAATAACATATCCAAAAGATGTTGCACACATTTTTTTGCACCAGATAACAGAGGGTGTCTCCTCCCTCTGTCCTCACTTATCAGACACAGTTAACATTCTAGGACAATGAATTGTTTCTCTTCTTGCCTTGACTTGCTCTGAAGTGACACCTGTTCTTTCCTCTGGAGGGCAGGGCTAGTGTGGTGGGGTGGGCAGTATCAGGCAAACTTCCTCCTTTACTGTCCTCGCTTTGAGTGGGTACCATTCCTTTGAAGCCTAGAGAAGAAAGTAACTAGACTCTTGTTGTTTGCCTTAGGAATTCTGGGAGTGTCTTGTGATTGCCTGCAGGATAGTCCTGATCAAGGAAAAACATGAGTCTTAAGTCACTAGAAATATATCCCGTTCCCTTTCCTCCCTTATGGTTTAATGGTTTTTGTGGATTGTTCATGGACATGTTTGATACTTGGCATGGCTTGCAGAAGTCTAGCTTTTGTTTGATAAAGCGCCTTTTGAATGTTTAAAGAAGAGGAAAAGTAGGGCGCTGCAGTCCTGGGAAGGGGAGAATGCCCAGCTGTGCAGTGACGAAGATCTATCTGCCCCAGAACAGTTAAAATCAAAACCTGTCGTCTCTGGCCCTCTTTGAATTTCTTAAAAACCTTGGATCTGCCATGGTGGTGGATGTCTATAACCCCATCTCTCTGGAGGCAGAGGAAGGAGGATTGAAGGTTCCAAACCAGCCTGAGCTATGTAATGTGAGTCAATATTAGATAAGAACAATAGACTTCTTCCCTGTGTGGAAGACTATTTTATACCTTTGAGAGCAAAATGAACAGAAGATATAAAAGAGAGTGATATGCAGTTATTGAACTGAATAAAGAATTATAAAAGCTCATTTGTTTTTGAAGTGCAGTTAGAGTTTGTTGAGAAAAAGCTTTAATTTAGATTTACAAATGATAGGAAAAGAGTGAGAGTCACGTGGGCAGAAGGGGTTGGAAGTTGTACACACACCCAAGTAGACCGGTCAGTGAAAGCTCTGTAATATGTGACCAACATGCCTGTATCGCAATTATTTAATATTTTAATAATATTATACTTTTGTTTTACAGTGTAATGTTTTTACCAACATACTAACATCTTCCTTTATTATCTCAAGATATGTATTTCATACGTTAAATTTTCAGTCAACATATTCCATTAACTGTATGTAAGGAGAAACGTGCTCAGCTTATTTTCTTTCTTCCACAGCAGTATGTTCCTCATGTAGTTAGTTACGGCAATTTTTAACCTCATGTTACCATAGGTGCATTGCCTAGTATTTCTAAAAATAAATACTGATCTGCAAAAAAATGAAGGAAAAATGAAGTCGGGCTCTCAACATTACAGAGCAAGCTAGTCACCATCTGTGACACTGATTTCTGGTATACACCAGGTTTCTTCCTCTCTCAGGGCACTGCCACTGCTCTGGAATGAAGTCTCAGTTTCCTGACCCTGAGATCCTGAGAAAATTAACCTCAGACTGCTACCGCCTGAGTAACACAGGCTACCTACATCTAGGGCCTCTGTGAAGAATGGACAACAGACTGAAAATTACAGAGCAAGCTAGGGCCTGAATATTTGCTAGATGATATTTTTACTGCTGACTCCCAGCAAACACCAAACTTTGCTATTGATTGGTATCAGGCCCATCATGACAAAGAAAAATTAATTAGGGTCTCTGCCTCAATAATTTCATGTTTTTTGTTTGTTCGTTTGTTTGTTTTAGCTTTTCGAGACAGGGTCTCTCTGTAGCTTTGGGGCCTGACCTGGAACTAGCTGGCCTCGAACTCACAGAGATCTACCTGTCTCTGCCTCCCCAGTACTGGGATTAAAGGTGCCAACCACCGCCCAGCTTTTATGTTCTAATATATCTGAAATACTTAAATTCAACCAAGTCATACATTGCTATACTTTATAAAGATGTCTTGTTACAGATTCTCTTGCAAACACAATTCAATCACTATGGGTCCCCTAGGGCAAAAGAAAAGGTAGCAGCCACAGATTCAGACTGTGAAGGAAGCTCTGCAGAAAGCCTGTCTGCCTGGAGTGTGTGCAGGAAGCCTGAAAGGCTCTACAGAAGTTATCACGACTGAATCACATCTGAATGTCCAGCAGAGATAGGTATTAGCTCTCAGCGGAAAGATGGGTGAGTCATACCCAACCCATCCCTGAAGAAAACCCCAGCTACTGATAAATGGTAGAAGGTGCTCTCTGCTGTATGTCTGCTTCTCTGGCATTGCCTTAGCTGCAGGTACCTCAGAATACCTGCAACCCATTTGTATTTGGTAGGGTCCCTCCCACTGGTGTTGCTGAGTTCTGTGGTCCATGAACATGGCTTCACACTATACTTCTGCCATCTTTCGACCCTTGTCTTCAACATTAGACTGCAACCCTTTGTTTTCTATATCCTCCTGCCTAGAACACGTACTTCCAAGTTCAACAGATTTGTGTTGAATTATTAATTGGCCCAAGCACTGTGCCAGGCAATGAGAAGCAGGCATTAAGAGTGCATTCCCTGCCAAAGAGTAAATAATGAACTAGAGAGAGAGAGTCAACAACTCAAACATGTAATCCATGCTAATGGAACACAGTACCAGATGAGGGGAGAAGATAAAGGAAGGAATATGCAGGGGAAGAGAGGAAAAAGGATGCTAGACTATGTTCCTCAGTAGATAAATATGAACTTGAAACAGACACTAGGAGTTATACACAGTACAAATAATATGGCGGTAAAAATGTCTGAGAAAAAAAAACCAGTGGAAAGGCTGGATTAAATATACAGAGGTCAAATACACAGAGGTTAGCCTTAGAAAGAACACTGAAAACACTGTCGCTAAACATAAGTGAAGTCTCCCACATTGAATACATAAGGTTTCTGTAATCACTTTTACCTCCCCGAAACTGCTTTTGTTGACCCTGGGATCTCTGGCACAGGTCGATGTCTCAGCAGAAATGATCGAGAGGGTCTGGAAACCAACTTGCTGCGGCTTCTCATGGGTGTATGGACTGGTGATGATGGAACATAGAGATCATTCACAACCATCTCTCCTTGAAATTGAAAGAACGGGGATGCTGGGGAGCTTTCTAAAAAGCCATTAGTACCATTTCCAGAATGTGCTTCTGATGTTGGATAGTCTACAGAGGGAAGACGTTCAGGGTTTGTGCTAAGAGCCTTGATGGGATTTTCTGATATCAAGTTGACTTTTTCTGTTTGTTCTTCTCCAGCTGTACAATCCACAGTCTTCTGGGTACTCAAAGAATCTATTTTAACATTTTCACTACCAAATAAAGAATCTCGTGAAGAATCCACATTCTGGCGTAGTTCTTCTTCAGGAAAGGGTGGGTCACATGGAGGAAGGGATAGCTTATTTTGTGACTTAGGAGACTGACAATTTCCCACACCAAAGGTACTCAGTGTAACCGTCTCCACCTGTGTCAGGCCAGGTCCATGAACGCTAATAGAATCAGAAAGTCCTTTGCAGGTGTTGCTATTGGAAGACGGAGGATTCTGATGCTCTTTCGAGGTGTTGCCATTCTTTGCTTTATGAACGTTTGCATATATCGGGATGTCTTGCATCTTTGAAAAGATCATTTGTAACTGTTTGAGTATCCTCCTACGGTGTCCTGTTGGTGAGATGCCAATCTGGTGTAGCACACTGTCATTTATCGATGCGCAGTCCTTCACAGTATAAAACCCGAACTCACGGAAATGTAGGAGGTACTGCTCCAAATTGATGCTCATTAGGAAATCTCTGATGTCCACATTTACTTCACTGACTGAGGACATAATGGTGGCTTCATTACTACCTGAGTATTAAAAAAAGCAGCACGATGAGACACACACAGGGATGTACTTCTTATGGGTTCTTTCCTCTATCACTTCTTAGAATGTTTTTTGCAATGTTATTTTCTGTTCGGATGCTCAAGCCTAAAGAAGAAAAACAATTAGGTTAATTTTATTATTATGAAATATAATATATACTGTGTTCACGTGTGTGTGTGTGTGTGTGTGTGTGTGTGTGTGTACGGGTCTCAACCCAGGATACTTTAAATAGTAAAGCCTAATTTTGCACTAAATTTACCCTGTGAAAACAGAACAGAAATTAACACAACTGCCACCTTCTAAGATTGAACTTTTGGTAGCAATAAAAGCCAGTCTCTAAGCTTACAACAAAGTTACAAGGCAGAAATGCTATGACAATACCAACATTTAAAAACAAAGAAATAAAATGAGTCTCACAAATGTAGGTACATGCATGCATGTGACAATATAACAAAAATGTATTTATGTCCTTAACTGCTGAAAACACAACTAAAATGATAAGACCATTCTCAAAGCATTTGTGGAACAATTTTATACTATTCACCAAAACAACAACAATAACAAAACCTTAAAGGATTCAAACTAGAATCACACAGCTGGACACGATAAAGACCTGGTTAGTATTTTACATACAGAATAATACAATAATAACTGGAGATATTCACTCCCGGAATAAAATTCCAGGTGCTACTGGGCAACTTCCCAAGGATCACCTTCAAATCAAATAGTAAGCAGACAGTCAGGCACAAGACTTAGAACTAATATTAAATATTCACAGAGTGGGTGTATTAAACAAGAGCCCCCCCAAGGCACCAACAGTCACAGTTGCTGGTAATTTTTCTTAACAGTTGTTAATAGGAATATCTTCTACTACTGTGCCTGATTCTTAAGAAGTTACCAGGCCCTGTTGCTCCTTATATTTCAAAAGAGTAGGTGGCATCATGTGTTAATAGTCAATATTAACATGCAAGATAACACCAGATGAATAATAACTATGTAATTTCTAAGTACATTAGTTAACAGGAAATATACTATTTGAGGGTGAAATGTAAAAGTTTAAAGGTCACGTTTTCCTACAATGTGTTCATAGCAGAACCTAGTGGCAAGTACATTTTTCTTGCAAACAAAATTTATTGCTTTATTTTTTGTTGTTGTTGCTGTTTTTACCTTACTTGTATCTCTCTCTTTTCAGTAATAACGGTGGAGCCGAGGATCTCCTATTCAGAGTATGTGAACATTCTATCACAGAATTACATTCCCATCCCTTCCTACTTTTTAATAAACCTTGAAATAATCTCACTATGTTCCCTGAGCTGGTCGTGAACTGATTTTTTATTCAAATCTATGAACCCCCAAACTCAAACAAGAATAACTCACCATTAGAGGTATGTGGCACTAGCCCTAGAATCAACAGCCTCTTATAAAGCTAATTTATCTCGGTACTAGATATAAGGGTGTGTTGCTATCTATACTTTATGCTTTACACTTTATGTATAAAAGGTATGACATAAATAAAAACAAACAGGATAAAATTCCCTAAGCAATTTCTTTTCTGCAGTATGTCTGGAAACCACAACTGCTATCAGCCTCCAAAAGTCACTGGATAAACTTGGCATGTTCAAGCGAACAAACATATTGGCTTAAATATGTAAAAAGATCAGCAAACAAACACCATTAAATGTAGAGTTCCCGAGGAGAACACCCACCTTCATTGAGTACAGAAGCAGAGAAGTTAAGATGACAGAGAACAAAGTAGGAAGTGCCTGTGTCGGGGCGGGTTTGGGGAAGGGAGCTAACCCACACTGCCAAAGAAATCACTACCTCTTTACTTTATAGCTGATTGTGTTTATTTTCTTCTTCTCTTCCTCCTCTGCCCACCCCAGGACACTAGCTAGAACTAACTGCTACAATGTATAAAATAAGAATTCAGCTTGCTATAAATTATAACCACAAATAACTGCTTAGTGATTTTAAAGGCTCAGATGCACTATACTTTTGGGTAAAATAAATCCCAAAAGTCACAGTCATAGGTTACCAGCTTTCACAAAAGCCTATAAGCACACACACAAAAAAAATTTAACAAAGCATATACGTATTCAAGGAAAATTTCAGATTTTTCCATACGTGGTATCCATCATCCACCTAGTCACCGAAATCTGAGATCCAGACCTGAGAAGCCCAGCCAGCCCTTGCCTTATGAAGCGCAAACAGGCAGCAGGCAAACTACTGGTTTTATCCTTTGCTACACACTAAGTTATGGCCTTCACCCCAAAATCCTATGCTAAAACCCTAGCCTTCAAGGGGACTCAATTCAGAGCCGGAGATTTCTTGGAACTAATTACTTAAATGATGCTGTTCTGATACAATAGGATTAGATCCTTATAAGAAAACCACAGAGCTTGTTATTTCCCTGGCAAAGTGATAACAACCCCACCCAAGCGAGGACGTGGCAAGAAGAGGGCACTCACAAGACAGAACCAGAATCAGCAAGCCAGCAACTTGACTCAGCCTCTGGACCTTTGAAAAATGCACTTCTGTTGTTTAAGCCATACATTCACACTCTGTGTATTTTGTTATATCAACTGGTCTCACTCACATACTCTTCCATTCTCATGGCCTGTGCTGTGGCCCAGGACCTGATGATAACTTTTGCCCGAAAACTGCAACTGTTTCTGACTAAATCCCTCATTCCATTTGTTAGTGAATTATCAAAAATCATAGTCTCAAAATTGTCAAGTTGAAGTTTCTTATGGTGCCATGCCACATGCTAGCCTCTGAAAAACAACAGCAACAATAGTAGTAGTAGTAGTAGATTCTGCTGATGTAAGCAGCAAGCATATGCCAAGTGTTAGACCTTGTAATATTTCCTTGTAGGAAGTCAATCCTGTTAGGAACTCTATTATATTTAAACTATGTCAAACAGTCTAATAGACTCTCTGACTCACTTTAGCTCATTGTTAACTGTTTTCCTCTGAGGCAGAAAGCTCGTTATTTTTGCTCCTTTAGCATATGTTGTGTCTGCTTGTGTATGCACCATGTATGGTTCTGAGGAGGCAGCTATTACCTCCTCTCCATAGGTTCACAGTTGGACACCTAAAATAGAACGGCATGCCCTTTTCTCCATATGTGTTTATGACTAGAGCTAAGAATGTGAGTTATGGAACTGAACTGTTAGGGATAGAAGTGGTCAAAAGGCATTTATATTGCTAGATTTGTTTGTTGTGTGTATCTGTGTTCTTGTACACAAAGTCTTTCCTTTCACAGAATAAACTTTATTTCCTGGTGTCTGAGCCAAGGACAGATACAATAGTGTTCTACTCCAAACCATGTCTCTGCTATCATTCACTGTCCTAAGTATGGCTACACTGACAGTTTGGGGGACCTGGAAGTGGCTCTCCACCCACAGGCCTTGCAGTTCTTTTCACTTGACTATATCTGTCTTCCAGTGACCTGACTTTTTAACAGTCTGACTTCAAAGACTGAGCAACCAATCGTATTCATATGTCTATCTTTCCTGAGAGACTAGCTCCAAAGAAAGTAAAGAAACACAAAGATATGGCAATACTCTTAAATAGGAGACAGCAGCAGCCTTCTGTGCTTTGACTTTCCATGAGGTTATTAGAAGGCACAGCCTGACTCAATGGCTCTCCAGGGACTGGTGTGGGAATCTGCTAGACAGCAACACCTACAGATAGCAGGACTAGAAATGTCTCCTGACACCCTCCAAACATGACTGGGCTGTGGACTGAAACTTGGTAATTAGAGTTCCAAATCCTCTATAGTTCCCAAGTCTTCTCTAGACCAACCCACTCAAGTCGCTCCTTGTCGTTCTTTTCCCTTGAGTGAAAAACATTCTTAACACTCTGCGTGCAAGACATCTGGCACAAATCTGGAGCCAAACTATGTGCGTGCCTTACCTCCTTCACTTCCTAGAAGCATGAACTCAAGTACAGGTCCAAAGTGATGATTCAGTTTCGTTTTCTGTAAAATGCAAACACTCAGATGTACTCAGGCCTTGGTATAGAGCATGTGGCAGAAGCCACTCCACTAAAACACGACCTAGTGATCTCTCATACTACATATTCAACTCCATTATAAAATTCATGTTCACTATTTATAAGTTCCCACTGTTGATTCCTTTCTTATTATTAGAGAAATGGCAGGGCCAGAGTTAAAGTATAGAGAGGAGTTTAGGGTCCATGGAAGGAGATCTTATTCCATGTCATAAAGAAGAACCAGGCTCTTTAGCCCTACTCAGTATGTTCGGTTGCAGCAGAGAGAGCTTTGAGTATAGACTCTGGCCTGCCATCCTTGGTCTGCCACCTAGGAGAATATATATATATATATATATATATATATATATATATGAAATAGAAAGGTAAAAAGAAGGTATGAAAATAACATAACAATGTGTGTGAACGTGTGCTTTGACACACACAGGTTTTGTTTTCATTCTGGCTTTGAAAGCATCCTTACTAACCTCTCTCCACTCTGTAAATGAAAACCACACCATTTATATAATGGGGAGCTAGATATAGATGGATGTGGAGACAGGAACGTTTCCATTTCCATTTGGAGTTATGCTGATCATTTATTTAATACCCTAAAGCTCTCAACCTTCCAAATGCCGAGGCCCTTTATTACAGTTTCTTATGTTATGGTGACCCCCAAACATGAAATTATTTCCTTACTATTTCATAACTGTAATACTGCTACTGTTATGAGTCCTAATGTAAATATCTGTGTTTTCTTAGGCAAACCCTGTGAAAGGGTCTTTGGACAACCAAAAGGTTCTCAATCCATAGGTTGAGAATTGCTGCCCTAAAAGGTGATTGAAGGGACCTGGAGAAAGAAATATTTATTTGTTGTTCTGTAGAGAAAAGAAGGAAAGAAGGCTTGTTTCTGTTCGATCTCAAAGACTAAGAGAGTTGCTTCACGCTAGTTAGGCTGTTGTACAAAATATCTTAGACTGGATAATTTAAAACCAGTAAGTATGCCTTGCTCACAGTTGTGGAACACAATAAATCCTAGAGGAAGGTACCTGGAGATCCAGTATCTGAGGAGGTATGTTAAGCCCAGACATGCTTTCTAACCTGGCGGAAGAGCAAAAGGGATAAAAAGTTCGCTCTTTCCATTTTACAAACTCATTAATCTCATCCACAAATGCTCCATGGCTGTGAGTTAGCTACCTCCCGAAGGGCCCACCTTTAAAGACTGTGACGCTAGGGAATTCTGGTTTCACATATGATCTGAGAGGATGAACACACTCAGATCATAGTCTTAGCCATATTCTGACCATTCCTTGGGCAACTTTGGTAAAATAGCAGAAAGTCTAAACCAAAGTGACATGGATCAAATAATAGGTCCCCACCTACAAACCTTGTGCATGTGGGTATGTAGTGTCTCTATACTTCAGTTTCCTAAACAGGAAAATGGGTATAAGTAGTTCCTATACCTCGCCCATGGGGCCGGAGTGAGAAGTGAATGTCTCAATACACTTGAAGCATTTAGAACACCAACTAGGACACATGAACGCTAAGTCAGAGTTTCCCATTATTATTTTACCATAATACGTTCTGTCAGTTTGTTGATAACCTTCTAAAGCTTCTCAATAAATGCAAGTCAAAGTAGCTGTTTACAAATATCCTACAACATGAGTTGAGGAATGGTAAAAATGATGGGTGTTATAAACATGACTGTGCACATGACCATGATATCCTGGTTTACTTAATGAGGAAGCACACAGAAGGGGAACACCACTTAGACTCATATGATATAAGCCTGACCTATGTGTCACTTAATAAACAATTTTGTCATCTTACCATGCTCTATGCTGAACCCAACTCCTTCTCCTCAATTGTCTGCTGCCACCACTCAATCTACCATCTTATTTATCTTAAACTATGACAATAGGTCCCTGGACCAGTATCCATAACTTTCTTGGCTCCCTCCCTGCACACACCAGATTCTCAATACCTGAAGCATTATGGTTAATTTTGTAACACAAGCCACATCATAAACACTTCCCACAACTTTGCAAATTCACGTTCCCTGGTTTTCTGGCTCCAGTGGCAGCTACCAATAGGCCTCAGCCTGTACCTCATATAGACCTTTTCTCTCTCACTTCTATTTCTTTTAATAACCAGCACATTGTGAAATTAGTTGAAGATATGTTACATTTGTTTATGCTGTGGAGTATTTGGTTAATGGTGCAAAGATGTGTTGCATTCATTTATGTTGCATTTGTTTAACTGTGAAGCTATATTACTTTGTCTTAACCATCTGATTGGTCTAATAAACAGCTGAAAGGCCGATAGCTAGGCAGAAGAAAGTATAGGCAGGGCTGGCAGACAGAGAGAATAAACAGGAGAGGAAATCTGGGAAGAGAGATGGGGAACAAGAAAAGGAGGGGAGAGAATACCAGGGCCCAGTCAACCAGCTACACATCAAACCATGGTGTAAGACGTAAAGAAAGATATACAGAATAAAGAAAGATAAAAGCCCAGAGGCAAGAGTTAGATGGGATAATAGTAAGTTAAGAAAACCTGGCTAGAAACAAGCTAAGTTAAGGCCTGCCTGGCATTTATAAGTAACAATAAGACTCCATATATTTATTTCATAGCTGGGTGGTGGACAACCAAAGATCAAAGAGTGAAAATACCAACTACACCAGTGCATATTCCACATTCCCATAGTTCATGGCTCCCGCACTAAGTTGTAGGGTCTCATCAAACGTGCCCCTTCTCAAGGATGACTTCCTCCACCTGCTACACTGCTAAGCATGCCTTGCTATTCAACACTCTTTACTATTACCTTAACTATGCCCAGTCATTTTCATTACTACTTGACACCTCTTATCTAGTCAGGATGGCAGGTAGGAAGTATTCATTGTTTGAAAATTCAGTCTTCCTAAGTGAGCAAGCTAGTAAGGAGCAGAGCGAGAACAGATTCCAATTTGTCCAATCCATCGAACCTTTAAGAGGTCTTCAGGTTAGGAATCAAATACAGCAAAAAATCAGTGGGAGTCATTCCAAATAATCTGCTGGGCACCTACAACTTCTCCCCCTGCCTCATGTAAGAAAAACCAGGCCACTGAAGCCCTCTTTTCTTCCTCACTTGTCTGTACCCTTTCCTAGAGGATCAACGTGAATGTCTTCGAACCAGGAAAGAAAACAAATGACAACTTTGGTTTGTACCTCAGCCACTTCATTAAATGTAAGGGCACTGTATGCTCAGTCAGGCAAGCTCTGGAATGACCTTGGTTGATTCTAATTCCTTAAGGGAGAGGGAAAAAAGCATTTGTAGAATTGAAATTCAGTATATCGTTAATCCATTAAAGAAAGACATCATTTTAACTCTAGGTGAGTGAGATACTTCAATTTTAACAAATTAATAAGCTTAATAATCATAAGGTCACATGATTAAGAGAAGCTTTTGAAAATAGCTATTAAAGGCGAGCTGCTAAGTGAATAATGTAACCTTCAATGTCCTACAAGACATGTCTTACAGAGTCCAATAACAAAGGATGATTATTGTTTTCCAGAACAGTAGTTCCCAGTAGATTAGTACTGTCTCCCGGGGTTAGAGCCAAAGGATGCTAGGAACTGTTTCTACCCAGCTCAATGACTGAGTAGCAGAGACAAGAGAGGTGATGCAATATATCCTACCATGGTACCAATTTTCACTCCCTACAACAAATCAGTCCCCATATGTTGTGGGAACAATAGATGGTCAAAGAGAAAAGTGTTTCTGCCCTCAATGTGCCAGCAAACGAGGACACAGAGCTTCTTCCTTGGAAGACGAAAAGGCATCATGTCAAGAGGATGCTGCACCAAGTAGTTTGCACCGGAGTGTAATGAAGTTCACTCTGCTTTGGTGAAGAATAGTCATAAGCAATGGGTATCATGTTGTGTGCGCACAAAGTTAAACCATTGTTTAATACTGAAATAATAACTCCAAGTATCCATAAAGACAACACATTAAAATCTTGTTCCCCACAACAAAGCAAAAGAGAAAGTGATGGTAAGAAGTTTTTTTTTTTCATTTTACTCAATTCCATAGTGTAAATCAGACTAGAAAGTTGAAGGTCTAAACTAAAAGTCCCTTACTCTCAGAGCCTTATATGTTTGGCCACAAGTCAAAAGTTGATCACTTGCCATCCCTCTCCACTACCATTTCTTTACCTACCCTAGTATGTGGCAAAATTAAACTCCTTATAGGAAGACAAGTCCCTCAACCTGATCATCTTTCTGAAATATGGTCACCCACAGTCTATGATCTCCTTAGCCCTATGATGTTAATTTAAACGACTAGCCCACCTCCATTTCTCCAGACACATTCATCCTCTTTCCTTCTTCCTAGGATTTATATTGTTAACAACAGCCCATGGCCATGAATCCTCTGTGTAGGGTCCTTTGTTATCCTTGAAGCTCTCTTGGGAAACAAGTCCAAGACCCAAGGCAAAATAGGGGAAAACAGTGAAGCAAAAATTCTAGGGTGGGATTCCACAATTCATGCTGTTGTCGTTGATGCTTTGTTACAGCTGTCTGGTTAATGAAATGGTAGAAAAATGAGTGTTGCATTTTGCTTCTCATTGGTATCCCATGCATAAACACTCAAGATTCACTGGAGTAGTTGCTCCCACCTTCCCAGTGCTGAGACCCTTTATATACATTTCTTCATGCTGTGGTGACCCATAACCATAAAATTATTTTATTGCCTCTTTATAACTATAATTTTTCTACTGTTATGAATCATAATGTAAATATTTAAAATGCAACCCCAAAGGGGCTGCAATTCACAGGTTGAGGCGCATTGTAGAAAAGAGTGCTCCTTACATTACTATATTCCATATTTTGTAAGCTCAAATCTTATACTACAGAACTCTTCGGTTGATCATGGGTGTAGCTGTCCATATAGGTTGTTACACAAAAAAGCCTCAGTTCATTTACATGTTAATTGCCTGAGATTTAACAGCCAATAACAAGTTAATGGAAAACATCTTTGATGTCATTTTATACAGCAATGGCAATATACAATTTAGTAACAGTTATTTTGCACCTACCCTTGCAGAAAAACAGTTTATGGGCAACTGTGACAAAATTTGCTCAGCAAAATAGTCAGTCAAACAATTAAGAACCAAAACCTCTCCACTGACAAAACAAGCAAGCAGTGGTCAGAGTAAGGAAACAGCTGGACGGCAAGAGCAAGGGATGACACAAAAGACTCCACTTCCAATGAGAACAAAAGGGGCAGCCCAGTGTTTGAAGGCAGATGAATGTGATAACAAAATGTGTACACAAGCAATGGGATAGGGAGTCCTTTTTTAGAAGAAATGAAAACTGGAGAAATGGCTGTGAATAAAAAAGCATGCCGTCCAATGATAAGGACTTAAGTTCTGGTCTCCAGTACCCATGAAACTTACCAAGTGGAAATAGCAGCCTTCCCATAATCTCAGCATTCAGTAGACAGAAGACAGGGGAGCCTGAGGTCAGACTGGCTTGTTAGAGTAGCAGAAGGTGCGAGCTCCGGGTTCAAAGGAAAGACCCCCACATGAATTAGTAAGGAAGAAAACGACTTGGGTCTCTCTGGTTACCCTTAGATTGCCACATGCATGTGCACCCACACATCTGCACATACACACAAACATGTATACACACGGATACACAATACATACAGATGCACACAGAGAGAGAAAGAAAACTATCACAAAGTTGAGTCTTTACCACTTTGTGCGAAGTAAAATAAACCATCACAGAAAGGAAAGTACCATATGAAGACACTTGTAAGAGTTACTTAAAGTTACCAAATTCATAGCAATCAACAGTAAACTGACGAACATCAAAGGGGGTAGAGAAGTGGGGAGCCGTTTAATGGGCATAATAATTCAGTTTTTGCAAGAGGAAAATGTTGCGTAAATCTGTTCTACAAGAATGTAAGCAGGCTTAACGCTATTCGACCGTACACTTACTAAATGGTTAAGACGTTATTTTGATAGAGCAGAGAGGGGAGAGGAAACAGAATGAACTCTGTGTACATTTTATTCTCCTCCTTTGACAGTTCAGTTTTGAAAGTGCAGTACTATCAGTCCATGAGCTTTTCAGCTCCATCTGCCCTTCATCCCTTATTAATTCCACCCACACTAGATACCATAATGCCTGGATTCCAATCCAGATTTCTCCACTTTTTCATTTGTTTTATTTATCTACTCTCTCTCTCCCCTCTTCCCATCCATTCCTCCTCTCTTCCCTTCCCTTATCTGTGGTGTGTGTGTGTGTGTGTGTGTGTGCATGCACACGTGCACACATGTGAATACATGCATGTTTTTCCACTGCTGTGCTACATATATATATATATGCATATATATATGTGTGTGTATGTATGTATATATATATATATATATATATATATATATATATATATCCCAGGCTTGCAGGCCAAGGAGTTTCTGGGGTGGGGGTGATCAATACTTCCCCTCCTACATAGCAGTAGGTGTTCTGGGATTACCAGGAACCATTGCACTCATCATTTTATGTGGGCTCCTAGGATTGAGTTCAGGTCATCAATCTTGCAAGGATAGTGCTTTTAACCACTGAGCCATCTCCCTGACGTAGGTTTTTCTACATTTTAACTGGGTATCTTTATAATATCATTTAACTTCCCTGAAACTTAAGAGCCCTTACTTCCAAGATTAGGAAAATATATCTATTCTCCTACAGAATTGCCAATAAATAAGTACAGAGAAAAAAAATGTATATATATATATATATATATATGTATATACATACATAGAGGCACTCATACGCACACACACAAATATATAGATATAGATAGATATACATAAATATATATACTCATTGACCTAATATAAACTGCAATCATATGTTGAGTGCTGGTTATTATTAATTCATCTAATTAATCAATATTACACTTAATTATATCATATAATATAAATGCATTGGATATGAGTGTTAACTCTTTGGCCTACATGGTAATATCACCCTTCTTTAAAAGAGAACAGTAAATTATTTTTCTAATAAACCTACAAAGTACTTAACTAATGGTAAGCACAGCTTTATTAACCTAGTGAGACATAGACATGATTAGTGTTTTGAGACTGGAAGGCTTTAGGCTTAGGGTACAGGCCACAATGATTACCAGAGGTCCCAGCTGTGCTGCCCACAACCTTTGTGGACTTCAACAATGTCTTTCTCTCCTGAGTCTCCCAGCTGTCTTCTGATAAGCAGGGAAGATAGTAATGCATACCACCCAAGGCTGTTTCAAGGGGGGTATGCTTGAATATGTGCATGGCCCTTTGAATGGTTTCTGGAAAACAGTAAACATTTAGTCATTAGCTGCTAGATGCAAAATAAGTGAAACTTGATCTTCTAATAGCCAGATTCTCAGCGAAATCATCTGGCTTTTGGATCAAGGCAAAAGATTATTCTGAGATATTTTTATTTTACTTACTGTGTATTCAGAAAGACCCAACTCTGCAATCTAGAATTCAGTGTCTCTGTCAAAGTCAGGAAAGCCAAGACCTTTACTTAGTATGAGGTGTTATCGCACTGTCCCATGCCCAATGCCTACTTCTGTGTTTTAGATATTATCTTAATACTTAAGTGCTTGATCATCTCCTTGGTCACAGTACATCTCTCAAAGTTCCCAGCTATAATTAAGTTAATTATTTGAGGTTTGAAATTTCCTTTAAATTCTAATGGAGAAATCTTTCAAGTAAAGCCATGACTTGGGAGCAACCAAAGAAAGAGTTTATCCTGCACAGTTTCCATGAGGAACAACAAGCTGAAACCACGTGTTACTGTAGCGGATGCCCACCCATGTGCTCCAGTGCCTAGATCTGCTTCTGTTGGAAATAGGCCCTTTCCTGGCCCTAACAGTCTGTAGCACATCTGTAGCTGAACCTAAGGCTTTCAAAATGTTGAACCGAGAGGCAGGCAGGTTAAAACACAGCTTTAACGTTCAATTAATCCAGGCAAAAACTGAAACAATATTACAGCTCAGTACAAAGAACTTTAAATGTAGAGTTACGATAGAAGCACACTTTTTAATGTGCATTGCATCTCAGTGTTGTAGTACAAATATCCATTCACCATCTCTCTGAATTTTTAAGAGCCGCATTTTTAGATCAACAACCAGATGTTTCAAAATAGCCTACTGTGAATGTTTCCTCTCTGCATTTATAAATAGCGCCCTGACCTCGTTTCCAACTGAATTCAAGAGCTTCCTCTTGGTTCTGTGATTCTTAAAGTCTCTTGTCCTTACGAAAAGACAAGTACTTCCACTGTCTCTGAACTTATATACTGCTTTCCTTACATGTATTCCTTCGATAAATATTTAAGGAACATGGCTCTCTCTAAGAGAATAGTGGGAAATACTTTCAGTTCGAGATAACAGTACATCTTATCTCACTTGTGAACAGTGTCAAGGGTTACAAAGTGAAGATGTCTTCTCTCCAGTAGTTTAAAAAAAGATCAGGCTTAGACATGACAATAAGCAAAGGAAATGACATGGGTCCAAACACTCAGCCCTGAGACAAACTGCTGAGTCCAAGTGAAGAAGGACTGGCGAGACAGAACAACATTCTCAGAAGAATATGATGGATGCAACACAGTACTTCACTCTGGAGCCACGGGAAAACTCAAGTTTTGTGACCTTGACTTTAGAGGGTTTGCAATATAATGCTTTATTTGAGTCACAGGGATCTGGCACCATCCTTTAGAATGGATGGGTGGGGCGCTCTAAGTCTTCCATCAACTTGAGAAGTAGAAAGACTGCAGCAAGAGCTTTGCAAATGCTGAGATCAGAGTACAGCTATTGAACAGGGTTTCCAAGAGGAAAGGCCACAGGTGGAAACATCAGGCCCTGAAAGAAGACCAAAGGCCGTGAAGGAGGCACGGGGAGAGGAGATAAACATCGAACCACAGCAGGAAGGCAGAGCAGGTGCAATGGACTTGGAGTTGAACAAGTAGTGATGTCAGAGGGCAGGTGGAAAGGGAAGTGTCTGCACTTCTTGAGAGTGCAGTGAAAACCTCTGCCCAGGCCTTGCCCATCTCCACCCCTGTAGTTCGAGGCATCTGACACCAGGAAAAGACCAGTCCAGTCCACTGTGCTGATCCACAGACGGAGCCTTACTCTCCCATGCTCAGCTACACAGCATACACAGTGGTGGCTTGTTTGTTTGCCTGTTCTTGTTTTATATTTTACCTTGGGAATGATAAGCCGTTTAAACAACCCATCCCAGATTATTCCCTCAATTATCCATACATATATACACATAAGTCAGAAAATAATTCTCTCTGCCTCTCACAAATACCTTTCGACAAAAGGCCCACCTCGCCCATATCAGAATACCTTTGTTCTCATTTGAGCGCCTGTAAGAAAGTCTGCTTATGCTGAGTCAAAACTTCAAGAAAATTTCTACAGAGACAGGTAGGAGAGACTACCACTGCTATTTCAATCAAAAAAACAAAAGTGAGTCAAAGCACTTTACTACTATTACATATATAAGATTTGGGTGACATTTTATCAGCATTTACTTATCGTGTATGTGTGTGTGTGTGTGTGTGTCCATGTGCACATGTGTGGGGGTAACACAGCATTTATTTAGAGGTCAGGGACAACTTGCTAGAGTCGGTTCTCTCCTTCCACCATGAGACCTTGGGCCTTGGGGAACAAACTCATGTCATTAGGTTTGGTAGAAAGCATCTTTACTGGCTGAGTCATCCAGCCATGACCTCACTGGTATGTTTTTGAGATCTAACATAATAAAGTCTAAGGTAGAAATGATTTTAGATGACATCCCATACCTTCTACTTTTATATTCACCATGCTTGGTTAAAGTTAAGGTGTATTTCCAGCACCAATAAGAAGTAATACACCTGATTACTGTTTTACAAAGAGTCCAAAACTCCCCTCTGTTTAGCATGTGCAAAAGCCAAGCCCAATAAGTGGATCAATAAACAAATCTGAAGACAGGGTAGGACATGTGACAACAGAAGCTATTAAGGCAATGACTGTCACTCATAGTGCGAATTTTATGGTCCCTGTCACCACGCCCCACAAGGAAGTGTGTCAGAAAGTAACAAAAGGCAAAATCTCCTTCTTAGACTTCTTGAAGTCTATAACCCAGAAGCCCCAGAAGCAGGTTTTCAAAAGTGCAATTCATTATAACCTGAGTTCCCTTTAACCATGGTAACTAGATGAGGTTTATTCTGAAAAGCATTCATTGAGTGCCCATGAGCCTCACAGCTGGGAACTTGCGGTGTCAGAAAAACATGAATTTGTTTTTAAGTGAACCACTGGCCTCTCCTTTCACAGACAACCCATAAAACCCATCTGACAGACTAAGGAGAGGAAGGAAAATATATAAGACAGCAGATCCACATAAATCTGTTTTAACAAGCCATTTGACTTGCCCTCTAGGTACATTTTACTTTTTAAAAAATCTTTGGTTCTGACACACCAAGTCAATATAACACCCTCTTGGTGTGAAGACCTATCTTAAATGTGTGTACAGTCTCTCCTTGGATGGGAGCCAGGGGATATTTCCATTTTAGGATGTAGCCTACTTGCACGACCCACTTTTTTTTCTCTTTTAAACATTGTTAAATGCTGGAATACCAAGAGCCTTTGCCCTCCACATTTCTCTTGTAAGTGTATAAAAGTCATAAATAACAATCTTATAGATATTTGTTTTCTTTAAAAAGTTACTGCAGCCATAGCTACCTTCCACTTGCATGCAGACAGTGCTCCATACACTTCTGGTGCAGAGCGCTTAAGGAGAATCAATATTGGGTTTGTAAGTACAATGCTATTATTGGTAATAACAATGACAACCGATTAAATGTACTTTTAAAAATAGCTTATTTCAATACAGACAAAAAAAACTTATATACTTCAAGGACAACTCTACCACCTTACAAGAGTCTGAGTTTTCCACACAGCATGGCTTATCGCTTCTTTCATATTTTTCCCCTAATTATCAAAAGTTCCCAAGATTATTCCATAAACCTTCTTCCAAAACAAAGTAACTCCAGATCGCCACAAAGAAATCTAAGACAGAAGAAGAAGAAGAAGAAGAAGAAGAAGAAGAAGAAGAAGAAGAAGAAGAAGAAGAAGAAGAAGAAAGAGAGAAAGAAAGAAAGAAAGAAAGAAAGAAAGAAAGAAAGAAAGAAAGAAAGAAAGAAAAGAAAGAAAGAAGAGACAGAATGAAACTTACTTTAATTAATACATGGACATCAATTCTCCCACGAGAACAGCTTCCCACACCAAAAAAGAAAGAGATGCCTGGTAAAAGCACTTTGGAGAGGTCCTCGGGTACAATGCTGGGTTCAGGCAGGTGGAGGCCGAATGATTGTAATTAAAGTTAATTAACAGGGCTGCCGTCTTAAGTGTGTAACCAGCAGGGTGCGGGAGAGCACGGGGCTCCAAGTCATTACCTCTACCGAGAAAAAAAAAAAAAAATAGGTGCCTGGAACTTGCCCAGGCTGCATTCGGTCGGGGGCGGGAGGGTAGGGATGAGACCGAGTCTGGTGGACTGGATTGTCACCCGGGCGGGTCAAATCCCAGAAGCAAGTGCAGCCTTCAGATCACTTACCGGCTCTGGTTTCTTTTCCGACGCCCACACGCCAGAGCAAGATCCTGGCGGCACAATCTAAAGCCCGAGCACTGCGCGAGCCCCGAAGCGCCGCGCGGCGCGGAAAGGCGAAGCGTTCTCGCACCCGGGACCCTACCGCCGCCAGCCCACCCCGGGGACTCGCCTCGCGCGCGGCCGCCGAGCCTGGGCAGCGCAGCGCCGGCTTGTCCCCGTGGGGCGCTGTCACCGGCGGGCGGACACCACGCCGCACCTGGAGGCGGGAGTGCGGCTGGGCTCGGCGAGCACGCAGCCCCGGAAGCTACGCCCGCCCGGGCCGCCCAGGTGCTCGGCGCCGCGCCCGGGTGCTTCCTCCCGGGGCCCCGGGGGCGGGGATCCGCGGCCGGCGGGGGCGGCCCGAGCTCAGCGGCGGGGGCGGCGGGGCAGGCCGTCCCGGTTCCGCAGCATTGCTGGGCGGCTGAGTCAGCCTGCCGCCGCTTGGCCGCGCCTGCCGCCCAGGCCACCTGGAGCGCGTCCGCCCAGTGGGGACTAAGGGAGGGCGCGCGTCTCGGGACCTGGGGTGGGACCTGCCACCGGGCTCCCGCAGGGACCCTCGCTGGCCTCCTACTGCCCGGTGCCCTGGCTGCGCGCTCTGACCTGGCCTGGTGGCCGAAGGGGCGGAACCTTGCCGTCGTCTCTGATTGCAGAAGCTTACTCCACCGAGAACTTTCCCTGTTGCCTCAGCGTTTCCCAAACTTCACACTCATCTAAGACACCGGTTTTTCCAGGTTCCGGAAATATTTGCCAATCCTTCTATAAGATTCTCTCCAGTCTCCGCTGTGGCCAAATACTAAGATCCGTTTTTCTAGATGAATTGAGGAGCAGCCTAAAGGTGCTGGAGCAGCGTCCAGAGGCTTATCCCTGGGTAACCAGGTCTCAGACCTTGGGGGTGTTAGAGTCTAGAAGGACTTTCTTTTCTTTGAACCAGTCTTTGTCTAACCTTGGCAATAAGAGGAAAAGAGAGGATCCCAGAAACCTACCTGAGAACAAGTAGGGTCATCCCCTAACATGCTTCATTCTACGGTTTGGGCTTTTTAGTTTGTTGTTTTTAATAGATTACCTACCTGAATTTCTCTCCCCCTTAAAACATGAAAGTACTTATCTTTGCACTCAATCTGTTGACGAAATTGAGGCAATTACAGAGAAGCGCAGACATTATTATGAAAATAAGATAATGGGAGAAGCTCACAGAGTGGAGTGCGGGCCTCTTTGAGCCCACTTTACCAACTGCTTTCTGACTACAGGCCAATCAAAGGCACCATTCTTGCGAGGCTGATCTGGCGGCAAAAGGAGCCTCCGGAGCTCTTTCCGCACTAAATGCTTCATAGAAGGCCCCATTTCCTAGGCAAAGTTCTTTGACCTAGGCCAGAGCCTGCAGAATTGTTTTTGTTTGGTTGTGTTTTTGCTTTTGCTCTCCATGGCATTTATAACAAGTTTTCGGTTTGCGGCACTTTCCTAGGTTCATTTTAGTCCTATATTCTCAGTGTCTTTTTCTTTCTTTCCCAATAGTTCTTATGTATTTATCCCGTAATCTTCATTAGGCTTCTTAAATCCTTCTCTGAACAAGACAGGTTATAAATAAACAAGTATTCTTACATCAGTTACATTGTCTCAGGAGGTCAAGCTTGTCCTCAATTTACTCTTCCTGGTTGGTTTTATAAAATAAGTAGGGTTTGGAGCCTCCTACAATATCTTTGTTCCATGACTTTGTCAACTTGGTTATTTGGAGTTTTCTGCATGGTTCTGTTTGGTGATTTGAACGTAGAACACTGGAGATACAGCGGTAAACAGCTACACAATAATCTCTAGATGCTACGGTCTCTCCTGGGAAGGATTTCGGTGTTGCAAGGTACACCAGTGATTTCACAGCACCAGTGCCAAGTAAAACTCCGCTCCACCACTGATAGCTCAAGCGCTAAGCCGCTCTAATGCAAGCCACTCTAATGCAAGCCGCTCTAATGCATCCTCATATACGGAGGGAAAGAAAAGATGACGCAGGAAAGATGGTAAAAGCTACCTCTTATTAATTGCTTGTTAATCACCAGTCGCTAGCCAAATGCCCGATACATATTTTATATGTCTGCCACAACTCTGAGTTGAACTAATTCTTCCAGTTTTATAAATGCAGGCATAATCGAAGCTGAAAGAGGCTAAGCAGTAAATAGATAAATTGAGCACATCTAGGCTGTATTAGCACTACATAAATTATTTAAGTGAGGCATTAAGAGGGCAAAGTAGACAAAGAAATTGACTTTCTATAAGAATTAAGATATGGAGCTCTGTCGACTGCCAGGCTCCTGGACTATATATCTGTTCCCAGTATGTTCCCCTGAGGTTGGAATTACGCCAAGGTGACCTGCCCCTACCCCTACAGCCTAGGTTTTTGGTGGCAGAGTATATGGAACTGCTTAACCTGTTCTTCGGCCTTTGTTGCTCTTGCCCCTTTTGTACCCTTAATGCACTGGCATGAATGGAAAACCCCCTTTTTCCTCACTCTCTTTTCTCTTTCCTTCCCAATATGCTCTTTTATCTATAACCTCACAGCAGCCCTAACATCCTTGCACGACAGCTGCTGCTCCAAGCACTTTTCTTATAGAAGCTCATGCAATGTCAGCAGCTCCTTGAGGAAAGAAGAAACAATTGTGTTATCTGCAAATAGGAAACCTAAAGAAAATAGGAGGCGAGTAACATGCACCATATAGGAGTGCCATATAGGACCAGATGGAGGAAACCAGCCTTTTTCTGGAATTGTCTCTGGTGAAGCCAATGGAGTTGCACCTAAAAGGCTGCTCTCAGGATGGAGCTGAATGTATCATGTGGGCTGAGGCAGTTTGAGCACATTCTACTAACATTTGGGCCCTGGTTTCTCTATTAGTAAAAACTATTGGAACATAGTGTGATTGTACATCTGAGGCACCCAGGAAATGGTAACTCCTCAGTGCATCTACTTCTATTAGTTTTTTTTTTTACTCCCATTATTCTCCAAGAACTAAGTTCAAGTTTCATTTTCTTTTCAAGAATATCTTTTCAAAATTTCTTTTGCAAATATTTCTGATAGCCATGTTTTATAAGATATCCAATATTATTTTACCAGATAGAGAATTTAGAGTTGTAGAAGCATCAGGCACATATTTCACATATTTGTGAACAAACAAAATAATATATTAATTTGAATCAATATTATTGAACATACAATTTAACACAAAAATTTACCTAGACAATTATATAAAAATCACCTTACCCTTTTCCTTAATTACATCCCCTGATGTTCTGCTATTACATATGGGTATTTATTTTAGTTGATTTTTATAGAATGAACCTGATCATTTTATCTACTAGAAATTTTATAGCCTCTAAGTAGCATCTCACCAAATCTTCTTAAATCCTTGCCTCTCTGGTAACCCTGTTCTATACTGTACTTCTGTGAATTCTCTCTCTGTCTCTGTCTGTATCTCTCTCACACACACACAGAATGGGGGCTCTCCTGGTGGAGTTTGTCTGTCTGCCTCTCTGTCAGTCAGTTTCTTTGTTTTCCTTTTGACACAAGCTGAAGTCACTGGGAATGAGCCTCAGTTGGAATAATCTCCATCCGATTGCCTATGGGCAGGCCTGTGGAGATTTTTCTTCATTTTCTTTATACACTGATGTAGGAGGCCCCAATCTACTCTAGGAGGGCAGATGGTGCTGGGTTATATAAGCAAGTGAAGCAAGTATTGGGAGCAGGTCAACAAGCAGTACTCCTCCATGGTCTCTGTTTCTGTTCCTAAATTCCTGCCTTGGCATCCCTCAGTGATGGACTGTGATCGTAAAGGATAATCCAACTAAACCCTTTCTTCTCCCAGTGATTCTCAGACTCTGAAGACACCATGTCATCTCTAGTTACCACTGTTTCAGATTTTTGTGTATAAGAAAGATCATGCACTAGATTATTTCACTCTGTATCTTCCAGCAGTTCAAGGCCAATCTGGAAAACACACTAAGGTGGTATGCTAATTCACTTTCTGCTGCTGTGATAAAGATGACAATCCAAGTTTCAAACACCTCTGAAATCCGTACTGGTAGCTGGTGTCCAACTAGTCAACATATGAGTCTGTGACAGAAATGTCATATTCTAACCATAGCAAATTCTGTGTGCATACTAAGTCTGGCAGAAGATATTTTAGGATGTGTTTGTCACCGTGGGCCTTGAAAGTGATCAGGCTAATTAAGTGAAGAAAACAAAGAGGTGCTGTGGTATTTATTTTGCTGTTGTTGTTGTTGTTTGTTTTATTTTATTTTTTAGCATAATTTCTTTATTGAAACTTTGGGAATTTTACATCAATCACCCCAATTCTGCTCATCTCCCTATCCACTCCTCACCCTGCAGTGGCCTCCCAAATGAAACTTTAAAAAAAAATCAAAATAAAACAAGCAAACAACAACAAAAGCAAAGAGAAAAACAGCAACAACAAAATAGAATAAAAAGGAACAACAACAACAAAAGACCCTCTTTGTTCCCCTCCATCTTTTGGGGCTCAGTAACACCTCTTCATTTTCCTGGTGGCACTGGAAGTCACAGTGTCCTGCAATATACTCTTTTGTCCAATTAATTTTATTTGAAAATGTCCATTGCAATGAGTCTCTGGTCTGGTTCAAAACCTTTGGTTTATAGTACACCATCATCACTGGATCCTCACTGAAACTGCTCTTGGATATCCTACAGCCACCAAGAGTCGTAGAAATCCTGTCAGTATTGTTCCAGAGGACCTTATCCTTCATGGGGTCCAGCAGGCCCCATACGGAGTAGATGTTAAAGTGGGGCCCTGGTGGTAGCTGAGCTGGTCTGACCTGGCCACTAGGACCTCCTTCCTCAGATGAAGGACAGAGCCAGACCCCCTATGCCCATGCCATCAGGGTCAGCTCTCCTCTGCCCATAGTGAAGGGTGGGGCCAGCTCTCCCTTGAGAGTTGAGCCAGCTCAATTGCTGCAGCATCCAGCAAGGGGCAGGGCCAGCTATCCTTGGGCCAAGGAAGGAAAGGGCCTCCTCAGCATAGCCCTCTGATTCCATTCTCATTTTTCCCGTAAGTCCATGAAGTAATACAGGCCACAGACATCAGCACAGACACCAGCTGCCACTGGACGAGGAACCCAGATGTGGCCTTTGGCAGCAGGCTGGGCCCAGGCAACATGCTGACCCCTGATGCGATATTTATGGTTTTGATTCATTTTGATATTTTGACATAGGCTCTGTCATTATATCCTTTTTAATCCTTGTAGAAACTGAAAATTACCTTAGCAAAGAATGCATAATATGTAAATAGCAGAGTTAGGGTTCAAAAGCATGTGCTATGGGTTCAAAGCCTGTGTCTTGCACACCACATTCTGTGATGATATAGAAAGATCTTCACCCAAGAAAAGTAAAACCATGACATTTACAGGCAAATGGGAAGAACTGGAAATTATGAAGCAGGCTTATAAGGAAAAGGAAAGAGACAACATAGTAAAAAGGAGTTCCTGGGGGAAAGGAGGCAGGGCAGGGGGCAAAATAGGAGAGGGAAGCACTAGGGGATGATCCACCAAAGCAAA
Organism: Dicrostonyx torquatus; assembly: GCA_028555095.1. Lineage (NCBI taxonomy): Eukaryota > Metazoa > Chordata > Mammalia > Rodentia > Cricetidae > Dicrostonyx > Dicrostonyx torquatus. Next base: position 3,605,043 of record JAQHUG010000196.1, read on the forward strand.
TTATAGATGAGAACACCCTCGTGAAACCCATTGGCTTGTATGCTAATTTTTAAAAACTAAAAAAATTGACCGTGCAGACTTCTGAGGCCAATATTTGTGAGAGAAAGATTTGCCTGGTGCTAAGTTGTAGGCAGGATTCTCTCCTGATTCTCCCTGTAGTTTTAATGAGTGGAAAATCGTTGTCAGTCTGCTGGGCAGTTTGGCTACAGAGACACTCCTCTTCTTGCTGTTCATAATTCCTGTTCATTGTGGGGACTTAGGTATATATTTGCTTTATTAATTTGAAACACTTTGACACCTTAAGTAGGCTCTTTAAGGCTCTTAGTTACTGTAAGATTTACTTAGAAAGTGTCATTTAACTCCTCACCACAAGAAAACAGTAAGTGGTCAGTACCCCCAGACCACAATAGACATTTGCAGCTGCAGAACTTGTTCAGATAATCCAACCATTCACCAAAATGTGATGGTGTCGTGGAAACAACATATTTTAAAGAAAACCATTAAATATTGTCAAGAAAATGGTCAATAGATGTTTTCCTATAAAACTATTACTTTAGAAACTCACTTAGGCACAAAACCTGAGAGTTTTATAATGATAAACATATTTTCGTACTCTCCTGATTCTGAAGCGGGACTTCATCTTAAAAGGGATTGACAGGCAGCAGTCATAATGGAATTGCTATTGCTTACATGCAAACGAACTTGGCCATAGATAAATAAATTGTCAGCACTTCCTGTGAGTTATTTACACCCACACTTCTCCTTGTAGCGAGCTTGTCAGTTAAGACATTTTCAGACAGTTTGCACTAGGTTTCAGGACAGCGAGACACTGATATACATCTGTGTCTAGATGAATTCAACAAAAGTTTTCCTATATATAATAAAAAGAGTAAATAATTGTTAAAACTGCATGTCACAGTTTCAGACATAGTAATTTTTTTCTGACAAATATGTCGAAGATAGGAAAAAAACCACATTTTAAAACTGCCAACATGCTTTCATCTTTAATTGCTAACAAAAATAAATCTAACTTTACTATTTTCTGGAATAGCATCTCTTAAGAAAAATCACTGCTAAGAGAAATTTTCCAAAACCTAACTGTAAGCAGAGGCTGTGCTATAGTTTCCCCGCTGCCCAGACCCGAATAATAACACAGAAACTGTATTAATTACAGCACCGTTTGGCTGATGGCTCAAGTGAATTTCTAGCCAGCACTTACACCTTAAATTAGCCCATCTCTCTTCATCTGTGTATTGCTACTAGGCTGTGGTTTACCAGTGCCCGCATGGTACTCCTTTGGTGGTTACATGGCATCTCTCTGACTCTGCCTTCTTTCCTCCTCTGTTTCTGCTTGGATTTTCTACCACGCTCTATGCTGTCCTGCCATAGGCTGAAGAAGCTTCTTTATTAACCAATGGTAATAAAACATATTCATAGCATACAGAGGGGAATCCCACATCACCTAACTGTTGTCCCAAGGATTTGTAGATGAGTTGCGTCCACTGGTCAGACAATTACTATGTCATTTTGATGTATCAATTCTTTGCTCTGTAGTCTCATAGCTAGATTTATCAGATATCTTTTTTTAAAAAATCTGATCTTCTGTATGAGAATTTGACTCCATTTTTTTCCTCCTTTTGCTAATCAGTATATTTATAAAAGCTTTGAAAGCTTCAAATCAAGTAGCATTTTTAGCAAAAAAAAATATAATGGTTATGGCACAAAACCCACAGATAGAAATAGACTCCTTATGAACAAAAGAAACGGCACTGTTAAGAAAGCGTTTGAAGGCTCTCACGTTACCAGTGGAGGTGGTAGATGAAATGCAGAGCAGAGCTGATAAGAGAGTGCACCACAAGAAGTCCTCAGTGAAGACAGAGGTCACAGCATAGGCGCCTGAGGGTAGCGAAAAAGCAGGAAGTCCTCAGGAAGTGTTGGACCACAGAGTCCACCAAATTTTAATCAGTTCCAAAATGGAGCTTGACACTAGAAATACAGATTTTTAAAACTTCTATTGAAGGATCATAAGGCCCTTTGACATTTTTGTGATAAGGAGTAAGTCTACAATGCAAAACTGGCTGCTCAGATTTGGCCAGGACAGACTTTCTTTTGCTGGGTTCTCCTCAAAGGCTGCTCCTCCCTGAGCTGATGACTCAGGAGCTGTGGCGATTACAAATGTAATTTTTTTTCCTGAAATTATCATTGAAAGATAAGCTTCCAGAGAGTTAAGGTTGAGAATTTCTAAAATAGAAATCTTAGAAAAACATAGCCTAGACAATAATTTTTAATCACAATCATTTTATCATGAACAGCAGTACAATAGTCATGACATCCACTCCAGCTATTTTTGAGTCTTAAGCCAAATCAGACAGTAAATATTTTGAACATTCAACTTGTATTAATAGATATTTGGGGATGTGAAGAGTCCCAGATGCAGAAAAAAAATGAACTAGACAATCTTTATTATACTCTTGAGGCTTATAATATCATTGCAGAGGCAGGCAGTACCCAAATAATAATAATATTTAACATGTATACAGGTATGTATATGACATCTGTGTGCACACGATGTATATATACATATGGCATATATACTATGTATATAACACATTAATAAATAAATAAATGAAAATTCTTCCATGTCATGTATACATATTGATGTATCTCTTTTGTTTGTGACATATATATATATATATATGCATTTTGATATTTGAAACATATGAACTAGCTGGTAACATCTCTAAAGTCTAAAATAATCATTCATTGTGTCTAACTTCAAGTATTAAATTTGAATTCTAAGTGGAAAAAAATGCTTTTCTGCTACTCACAATCTTGTGTGTTCATGTGGTAGGAGATTATAATGTTCCTGCTCCTACCCACCCATGACACACTGTCTCCCAGTGATGGGGTTAATGTATCTGGTCTATCTGGAAGGAGTCATTGGCCTTAGGGGGCCTGCTTCTTTATCTCTGTTTTCTCTTTCCACAGGCTGCCATTCAGGAATTTGAGTTCTGTGCAGCTCTTCCTAGCTGAGAAACCCTGGGAAATCCCAATCTGTGCACAATTTCTCCAAGTCTGACACATTGTCTGAAATAATAAAAGTAGTATTTGTCCTCACATTGTCTTATCCCTTTCAATCTGCCCATTCGTTTCAGACCAAGGATCACATTTATGGTATGGGAACAAACAATATTTTATGCTAGAGAGAAGTCAGGAAAGGGAAAAGTTTTGATTGGTAACTCCAAAAAGTCTTTTTTTAAAACAAGTGACATTTAAGCTGAGAAATGAAGGAGTGGGTGTGAGATTTGTACTGTGCATGCATGGGGGAGGCAAAGGCATGTTTCAGGCAAGGAAGAACATTTGGGAAACCTTAGAGGGAGGAAAAAGCGGGCACCTTTGAGGAACTAGAAAAAAACAAAAGGTCTCTCCCAGTGAAATAGCGAATACAAAACCAGAACAAGTTGGAAGAGCAGTTGCGACAATAAGTAGGTTCTTACAGGATGTGGGATTTTATAAGAAGAAAATAGAAAGTTATTGGAGAGATTTAAGAGGGAAAACCAGACTTACTTTAATTTCTGCATTTTATATAATTTTCGATTCCTGATAGAAAATATTTCATCTGGTTGAACTACAATACATGGAGGTTCAGTTGCAAATGTATTAATAGCTACATTGTAGACATGAATCTGGGGGCTTATTCGTGTGTACAGAAGAAGTCCATGGTCTATGCAGATAGTTAAGGACATTGAAAAAAGAATCAAAATGCCCTACCTATTCATGAAAGCTTTGACTGATCTGAGAATACGGATGCTAACTCAGTTAATTTCTTTATAGCCAAGAGTTCCAGAAATTGGCAAATGGGTTGAAAAATTCTTCAGGCACTGGGTTCGTATATCAGTTGTTACTCTCACGCAGCCTTACCTGTATTCTTACTTGAGGAAACAGATACCCATGTGGAGAGGTAGTAGTCTTACTCCTCTTAAACCACATGGTACCACTCCTCTGTAAGAGAACTCAGATACAACCATCTCAAGTCATCCAACAGCAGGTGCAGACCTTCAAAGGCCCAACTCACAAGCTTGCATTTCCTTCACCCCACATGGTTTCCGTAGCATCCGGTGTGATGGCTTATTTTTTCCTGTGGAAGTGCTCACACCCTCACTACTGTAACTCCAGTCTGGTTTAGCAATCAAAACACAACATCTGCAAGTCTTTTAAGAAAACCACGGTAGTCGTGCCAGATTGAGCCGTTCTTTCTTCTCCCCATGAAGGAAGTACTGGTTATGCATTCACTGAGCTGTAAATGCCTGTATTTTCTCAATGCAGTTTCTAGGGCACCAGAAAGAGAGATTTTTGTTGTTTATTGTTTTCCCAAGGTATGGGGACAGCAAAATGAAACAGCATTGGAACTAGGAACTACTTCCTTTTTTCTATGTTATGAATAAAGACAGTTCTTGCTAAGCCATGGTTTTTTTTTTTGTTGTTGTTCTTGTTTGTTTGTTTGGTTCGGTTTTCAAGACAAGTTTTCCCTGGGTAGCTGTGGAGCCTGTCCTATAACTAGCTCTTGTAGACCAGGCTGGCCTCAAACTCGTGAGTGCTGGGATTAAAGGTGTGCACCACCACTGTCCAGCTTAAGTGTTATGCTTTAAAAGCACCAATTTAATTCATCTGTTCACCTTCCCAAAGTATACAGGACACCTGCCAATACATTTCAGATGTCATCAGATGGGCAAATGCTTTTTCAGAATTTTATGCAGTTCCACTTCCAATTTGCCTTGAACTTACCTCTGCCTCTGTTTAGAATATATGGGTTTCCCTGACTTTCGATTTTGTTTCTATGGTGAAAATATCCTAA
>JAQHUG010000196.1:3617172-3633432 GCA_028555095.1 Dicrostonyx torquatus
TTGGTTGACTGTCATTCTAGTCAATCCCCTTCACACACAGAGAAGGAGGGATGGAAGCAGGGAGGAGAGGAGGGGAGGAGAGATAGAGATAGAGACAGAGACAGAGAACAGAGATTCATTTGATCAGTTCCTCCAGAGAACCCTAGCTAATACAACAATCAATATCTCCTTTGACTTTAAGGCCCACTCCACAAGTTGGAGACCATACCCAACACTGTTGGGGTGTCCAAGGACCTGAGGCTAAATAGCTCAGTGACCTACAGTGAACTAAATACTATTGTTCTGCTAGAAGACCATAGCAATAAATGATTCAAGATGACATTCTGCTATACTCATAGATCAGTGCCTTGCTCAGTCATCATCAGAGAAGCTTCCTGCAGCAGATGTGAACAAATACAGAGACCTTTTAACAAACCAGAGACTGAGAGATCTTGAAACATTCAGCCTTAAGAAGGGATGTCTTCATCAAATTCCTCCTCTTGGAGCTCAGGAAAAGCTGCAGAAGTGGAGGTGGAAAGACTGCAGGAGCCAAAGGATATGGAAGACACCAGGAGAAGAAGGTATTCTAAATCCAGGACTGAGGCATATTTGAACTCAGAGACTGACATAAGATGCACAGATCTTGCATGGGTGTGGACCAAATGAAGTCTTATAGCTGAAAGAAGAGGGCTCATGCTTCCATCCTTAACCCAGCAATAATCTCCAATTGATAACCACTTGCAAATGAAATAATAGGTTTCTTCGAAAGATGTTTACTGTTGAAACAAATCGTTCTTGATAACAGGCTGCATGCATAGCAGTAGATGTTTGACAAAAAATGAACCAAAAGGTATCTTTGGAGGTCCCTTGTCTCAAAATGTCTTGACAGGCTATTCATGTGTGCATTTTAAAATTTTGTTTTATTTTAAATTTTATCATTTTATTTTATTGTATTTATATATTTTTATCTTCTTACCATACAAATTCTCTGCATATATGAATTTGCTGTTCTTATGGGATTCCTGAGTAGACAAAGAAGTGTGTGCTGCATCTATTATCAGTTTTTGTGTCTTTCCTTGTACTCTTTCCGTTCTGTTTGTTCTGTCTTAGTCCTGTGCATTAATTTTTATTTTATTTTCTTATTACCCCTTAAAATATGTTTGTTTTCTAATGAGAGACAGATGAGGGGGTCTATCCAATGTAAGGGGCGGTGAAGAGGATCTGGGAGGAGTTGAGGGAAGAGAAACTGAAATCAGGATGTATCATGTGAGAAAAATTCTATTTTTAATAAAAGGGCAGTGGGGGTGGGTGGGCTATACTTAAAAATTTTCACTGACCAAATGTAAGTTCCAAGAAACTCTTGAGATTTTTATTTTCTAGTATTTTATCTACACAATAGAAAAAGTTGTCATAACTTCAATTATTTAATTATAACACTAACAAATATTTTTGAAGACTTATTTTTTTGTCAAGTTCAGAATGTGGGTTAACTATCTCATCCTTATAGCAAACCCCATTTTACACTGGGAAAGGGCTTGAATCTCTTGGATTTAATTAATTTGTTCCAATCCAGGCAGCAAGTAAATAACTGAGTGAGAACAATCCATTGCATTACACAGCTCTGTATAGGTTTCATGTACATAGCTTTTATTAGTTAGGATACAATAAAGAACTTCAAATTTTTAGTCATCCAGAGAAACCAATTTTTGCCCTCTGATTTCCTATATACGTAGCCCCCCATATCATCAGACTCATCACATCTATTAAAGACTAATTATGCCCCTTACCAAAACTTTCAAGAAGTTTGATTGAGTATGACATGGGACTTTTGAAGGTGATTAAGACAGAAAGCTAAAGAGCTTACAGATGAGCTTTTGGACCTGTCCTGACACTTGCTCTGTAGACCAGACTAACCTGGAACTCTCAGAGATCCACCTGTCTCTGCCTCCTGAGTGCTGAGATTAAAGGCATGCACCACCACCTCCTGGAAGCAATTCGTTCTTTTGTAAAAAAAATATATATTATTAATTTTATTGAGTTATACATTTTCTCTGCTCCTCTCCCTACCTCTCCCCTCCCCTTCTGCCCTCTTCCATGGTCCTCTTGCCCCCAATTTACTCAGAAGATCTTGTCTGGTTCTACTTCCCATGTATATTCAATCCATGTATGTCTTTTCTTAGGGTCCTCATTATTGTCTAGGTTCTCTGGAAGTGTGCATTGTGCTTTATGTCAAAAAGATGAGTGAGTACGTATGATATTTGTCTTTCTGGGTATGGGTTACCTCACTCAATATGATGTTCTCTAGATTCATCCATTGGCCTGCAAATTTCAAGATGTCATTTTTTTTCCAGCAACTCATTCTTACTCCAAAAAGATACAACACATCAAAAAGATCTGTAGAGACATACTTGCATACCCATTGAAGCTTTATTCACAATATTTAGAAATTAAACTGATCTGTACACCTATCAGCTAATGAATGATTAAGAAAAATGTACATATTAAAATGGAATTTTGGGGGCTTAAAAGTAAAACAAATGTCATATATTCTTTATCATATGTCTTTCCTAGTGCAAGTTATTTGCATTTTGCATTTAGTATAGAGTACACAAGGAGGGCAACAAAGTAGAAATGAGCCATGAGTGGTGGTTCATTAGGGCAGGAAAGAGAGTGGAGAGTAGATGAAATGAAAATGGAGAAGGGAGATACTGAGGGCAGATAGGGATGCGAGAAAGAGAAGGCAGGAGGAAAGGTTAACAAAGTGAAGAATGTGTAAAACAGCCATATTGTAACATACATCTTGCAACCCAATTAAAAATTATAATTAAAATTGTTTTTAGAACATATTTGTCATGAAAGAAGGGAAGAGAGGAAATGCAGCATATTAAAAGTTTAAGTGAGCTTTGGGACAAGGGGTTAGAGGAGAGACGATAAGAGGTTGGTTATTTAAAACTAAGAAATGAAAAAGCTGCATGGAACACAATTTTTTCTTTTTTCTTTGTTTATTGTTAAAAGAAAAATTTACATTTACTCCCCTTGTCCAGGCCCTCCCGCACCCCAATACCCCACCCACCGTCCCCTTGCTTCCTTAAGATGCGCAGGATACCCTACCCTGTGGGAAGCCCAAGGCACTCCCTGCTCCATCCCAGTCCAAGAAGATGTGCATCCATATAGAATAAGTTCCCAAAAAGCCAATACATGCAGAAGAGATAGGTCCCTGTGCCATTATCATTGACTTCTCGGTCAGTCCCCATTGGCAGCCACATTCAGAGAGTCCAATTTGGTCATATGCTCATTCAGTCCTGGTCCAGCTGGATTTGATGAGCTCCCAATAGATCAAGCACACCGTCTCAATTTTGTAAGATAAATTTAAAATACAGCTTAAAGATGAAAAATAATTTTGAACAGAGGAGCCTTGAATGACAAAACATGATGTCCTTACAAGACATGGATAATTAAGCAAAATTCATTGTCAGACCTGGGCTACTACTCTACAAGATATTGGTCAAGGACACCTCAGAGAGCACCAATACAATATAACCTGTTGGTATCACTTTTAGTTAGTTACACACAGTGACTAGATGGTAAGACTCTGTTTTAGAAGGCACCAGTCACACTAATGTAAATCATATGGAAATCCCTCTGGAATTGATGGTGAAACTTCCTTTCTGTTGGGCAGTTTCCAAAATGCCAAAAAAAGTGCTATTCAGTGAGATGGGAGAGAAAAGCCATCAATGGTCTTACATAGCCCTGAATTCTGCATCCTCCAATACCAACCTGTTAGGCAGGATGTGCACTGTGGTGTAATAATGGCATGCCTGTTACAGGAGTAACCAACAGCTTTCTGACTGTGTTTGTGGCCTGCTCACAGGAAAGAATTCAAGCTTGGTGTTGGAAATCTGCTCAAAAGTTCATGACTACAGAGTCATGGAACCTAGGAGAAAATACACTATCACTACTATTATAAATTTACCAAGTATTCATGTTGCCAAATTGCTGTCTAAATTTCACGATTATTTGTACTGCTCTCAACCTTGCTCAGAGAAATTGCTTTTTGCACTGGAAAGTGGGTAATGTGAACTTATAACAAGTCTAAAAGCTGAGAATTGGGTACTGATGAGTGTTTAGCCCTAAAGTGGGCATCCATATCATCTTCCCTTAGGAAACACCACAGAAAGGGAGGGTTGAAAAACAATGTAGGAGCTGAAGGATTGTGAGAAGGGCTGTGAAAATGTGGCCTTGTGGACATGACATGAGCGTTTAACTCATGAATTGACAGTAGCTGTTGTTAACTTCATAACAGCCTAAAAGATCAAGGCAGTCAGACTTCAGCAAGGATGAGGTAGAACCTTATGAGGCCCCACCTTTAGATGAGGAGGTGATTGGTAGTTGATGACTACTGGGAGAGTAAGAGTTGTTTTATTTAGACGTATGGTCAATGGAAGGTTGCCTATACTACAGTGGATGGCCATATATCCATGTGTGCTAATTGAACTCAGGGAGTTACTGAGAACAAGAAAGCTGACAAGAAATTGTAGCAGTTGGGGTTGATCAAAGGGGAACTAGAGAGGGGAGCAGGGGAGTTGATATGATCAAAATACATTGCAAGCATGTAATAAATCAGAATGAATAAAATATAATATAAGAATAAAGGCTATTGTAGAAATTTATACTTTTAAAAAAAGAAAACATACTAAATATATTATGAAAATATTACAAATATAATGTTTGAAAATTAATATTTTTATATTTGCTTATCTTCACTAATAGACAGTGATGTTGTGAATTTGCCTCTTTGAGACAGGTAAGTGAATTGAATCCTTAATATGGTTTCCACTTACCTACACTTACAGTGTCATTTCTACGTTGTCATTCACTTCCTTGTGTTTTTACTTTACATATCTAGATTTTTTCTTCCAGTATTCACTTTTATTGAGAAGAGAACTTCAAATAAATGCATTTCATTCCTTTTAATGCTTTATAACTTGCAAATCCTTTCATATATAATTTTCATTTCTCCTTGGAACTAATACATATTAATGTAAAGTGTAATGATTTAGAATCCTGGGAGCTCAATATGTCTCTTAATTTAATCTTGTTTGACTAATTAAATTCAGGGAATTAAATATACCTCCTTTTAAGGTTGAGAGCTTGTCTTATATTCTGGCATTGTGAGGTTTCACTGAATGTACCTTTTCTAAAATAACCTTGTGATTATTTGAAACCACAAGGAAAAATTCCAAGTAATATAGGCATTGAATTTCTTTGTACTTTGCAAGCAAATAGCAATACCCTTAAATAAATAAGAGGGAAATAACTTTTTCTTCAAAATATTATAACACCTGAGGGAAAACTGTATACTAAATTCTGTGTTGTGAGTCATATAACATTTTGTTTATACTTTTAATGGATGTCTGTCCTTAAAATGCAGACATTTTGTCTTTGGATTCAGAAGAAACCTGTGAACACATGGAGGAGCATTTATGCTAAAAGTTTTGAAAATATTTTATGTCAGAAAGTTCTTTGTTCAAATGAAGTCTTCATTTAAAATGAAAGGGAAATTAAATCGATAATCTAGCAGAAGAAGGGTAGGCTGAGGTCTCTCTTCTTCTTGTACCAAGAGTAATGCAAAACACTAAGGTCTGTCAGTTATAGTCTGTCCTTCAGGTTAGCTCCAGGACTAGAGTCTCCGTAATAGAATAAGACCTTCAATTAAGTATATTGCAAAGATGAAGTATGTTCCCTACAAGCCTGAAAGATACAAAAACTCAACAGAAACAAACTTTGCAGAACATATCAAATAAAATAATGCAGGTCAGAGAGCTGATATCATGAAGGGTATTTCCAGAGCAGAGTGAGGACAGATAAATGAGCAACAGGACCCATCTGGAGAATCTGTGATGTCTATCATCAGGAAATTCTGACAGGGCCTGCAGTCTCAGCAGGAAGAAGCTGAACACAGAAGTTCCAAGGCTTGTTATGTCTTGACAGCTGAAAGGAAACCTCTTAGGGACAATTAAAACACATCACAGAAAGACTAAAACATATATGGAGGGAAGAACAAGATGTGTAAAGAGTTCTAAGACCCCTTTCATATGCTAGAAATTATAAGATGCTGACTGCATTAGACATGATGTATGGAGGAACGTATCCTACTGGGGCCTCTCACAGAAAAGTGTTTATGTAAGAAATAGTGAACTGGATATCAGAGGCCACGAGCAAAAATCTAGTAAACCCGGAGTGACTAAGAGCAGAATCAGCTACCCACAGGACTGTGAGGACAAAGGGTAAGAGATCCCATCTCTTGCCAGAGGGGCAGCTGGGAGGAAAGGGCTCATCCCACCTGCCTGTTTGGTGTTCTGTGTGTTCACTGCTTTCTAATGCAAGGGTTTTGCAGATACCACAGTTGAATGAGAATAAATGGGCAATTCTCCACTAAAAGTACCATCATCTCACATTTCTTTTGCTCCAGACCCACTCCCTTTCTTTATCTCATTATGAAAGAACAGGTTTCTAAGTGATAGCAACAAAACATGACAAAATAAAAGATAATAGGATGAAGGAGGAAGAGGAAGTAAAGAGAAACTATAATCAGAATAATGTATGAGAAAAGAACCTATTTTCAATAAAAAAAATAAAGAAAAAAGGACAAAGAAAAAATTTTAGCTAGTTCTCAGAGTAAATATAAAATAAAGAAAGGAGATATTCGGCTCTTTCCTGGTTGTCTGAGAATAATTTCAAAATTATTTTACCCAGTATGTACATAATGGGAGGGGAAATCTAAGCCCTTAAAGCTAGCTGAAGAGACACTTGACTCAGATTTGTTTGTTTGCTTAGTACACCCAATCCTTTCTTGTTCATTTGTTTTCCTTTTTCTTGAGACAGGGTTTCTCTGTGTAGCTTTGGAGTCTATCCTTGAACTTGCTTTTAAACAGGCTAGTCAAACTCACAGATATATGCCTGTCTCTGCCTCCCAAGTGCTGGGGTTAAAGGTGTGAGCCACCAGTCCCCAGCGACCCAATCTTAAACATCTAGCATTTTACAAACTTGAAGATCAAATTGCTTTATGATTTGAGCAATATTTAATAAAGTGTAGTCAGTTTAAAGTTAACATTCTGTATGTTTTTTTCTTGTTTTCTGTTTATTTTGTTTTTTGCTCTTTTGTTTTTGCTTTGTTTTAGAGGCAGGGTCTCTCTGTAGCTTTGGAGCCTGTCCTAGAACTAGCTCTTATAGACCAGGCTGACATCTGTCTCCCTAGTGCTGGGATTAAAGCTGTGCACTATCATCACCCGGCAACGTTCTGTATGCCTAATGGCACTATGTTATATTTCAATTACTGCAAGATACTTCTCTTTCATAAGTGATATCAATAAAGTCAATAAAGAACATTTTCAAAGAGTGAAAAAATGCTGTGTATCACAGATCAGAGAGGAAAATGTTTTGCCTTCTCTATCCTCAAGACACTTCAGTGTCCTTGTACACAGTACCCAGTGTAACATCAGATGGCCAAACACAGAGGCACACGGAGGATGGCTTTAAGGCTTCACATCTAAATAGAGTGAGTTCTCGCAGGTAAGTCATGCATGTGACTCTCAGTATGGTCCTGAAATTTTTCACCCATGTGCCATTAGTAATATTTTTCTACCTTTAATTTTGTATTCTAAATGTAAAGCAGAAGATTTAAATGTGTTACATAATTATTCCCAAAAAATTACACAAACTGTAGCCATCCCATCCTTTCAGAAAATGTTTTTCAATACAAGCCTTTACATGTCAACATATTAAGTATCTACACTAAAAATCCAGTAGTATTATGTTTGACTGATAGAATTGATTCCTACAGTTTACTGAGAGATGCTATCCCTTTTCTAGCACATGAAAGCATGGAGTTCTAGTACATATGAGAATGATCTTATTCTATTTTGATAAAATTTTGGTGCACATCATGCGCTACAAAATGGAAGAAAGACCAATTGTGTTAAGAAGTTATGGGTGAGACACTTTATACATCAAGAGAGGGACTGAAATTTCAATAACAACTGACAAAATCTTCTTCTCATATTTGATTCTATTATTTGTGCTTGGTTCAATGCAGAAAGTTGGGTTGTCAACTTTGAAACCCAGCTACGCAGGTCTTTGGGTTTGGCTTGAATTATCCTTTCATTCACCAGATAATTGCTGTACTGAGTCAGGAACTGGGCAGGGGAGCAGAGTCACTGTGTGCTTTAGAAACCGAACAGACAGGAATGACAAGTGGAAAGGACAGCTTTGAGAGGAGACTAGGAGAGCACGAGAGAAGTTAGAAAGTAGTCAATCTAAGAAAAACACGGAATCCAGGTGCCCAATTGAATCATAAAAGGGAAGTCATGGGCACTTGTTCCCTTTGTAGAGGCCAGTATTTGATGAAAATGTGAGAGCACCCTTGACCAAGACACCCAACAGACTGGAACTTCCTCCTGACATGCAAGCGAGGGGGCATAAAGCTATAGTGGAAATCAACTGAGTAAGATGTCTTTCCATCACTTCATTTGCCTGCCAATCAACTTTTAGAGATGGCTGTCTGCAGTCATCTGTAAGATGACTTCTGTGGTGCTCTGGATGAGAAATGTCTCTGATAGCTACATGTGTTTGAACTCGTGAATCCCAATTGGTGGTACTGTTTGGCAGGTTATAGAACCTTTAGAAGATAGAGCCTCGGTGCAGGAAGTACACCCCTTTGGGTGGATTACAGCTTTGCTGAGCTCCGTGCTTTATCTCCTGTTGTTTCCTCTCTGTCTCTGTCTGTGTCTGTGTCTGTGTCTCTCTCTCTCTCTCTCTCTTACTTCTTCCCTCTCTCCCTCTCTCCCTCCCTGCCTCTCTCTCTCTCTCTCTCTCTCTCTCTCTCTCTCTCTCTGTGTGTGTGTGTGTCTCTCTCTCTCTCTCTGTGTGTGTGTGTGTGTGTGTGTGTGTGTGTGTTTGAGCATGTGTGTAAGAACAGCCAACTTCCTGCTCCTGAAGCTATGCTTTTCCTGACTGTTCCCTTGCCTGCCTTGCCATTATGGACTCTATCCCTTTTGGATGATTAGTCAAAATAAACTCTTTCTTTACTAAGTTGTTTTTGTCAGCACAGTTTTTCATAGCAATGGCAAAATAACTAATATATGTCTCAATTTTTCAAATCCCTTGGACATTCTTTTATCTGTTAACCATAAGTGAAGGACCTACCATTCTTAGCTTCATCAGACTAAGTAGCCTGTCATAGACTCTGAGAGAAATTAGACTAAGTAAACTTTAAGGTATAAATAGTAATGGAGCAGGGGCAGAATGAAATAATAAAATACTAGTAAATCTGTAATCTGTAAAGGTTTGAACAGTATGTGCAACAGTACATAAGGCATGTATATACAATATATCAGATTAAAGGACAAACTTGTATGATTCTTTTTTCTCAAGATAAATCAAGGCTATAAAATGAACATTGCTGTGGATGCCACAAGAAGTTACCTCAGGTTTCTGACTGCTGAGAGGAAAACTAACCAATGGTCCCAGTCCCTAAACTCTGGAACCCACTGCCTTCATTGCATCAGAACAACTTCTTCAACTTGACCCCCAGGCCAAGGCCTGGGTATGGTGATAAAAGTTAGGTGAGTGTGTTCCTGAGTATAAATAGCCACGTGGAAATTTCCTTAAAACCAGAAAAAGGCCTACCCTTGTATAACACTAAGTCCCAAGCCAAACAACAGCATTCTTCCAAAGAGCAGCTATGTCTACTTGTAAAAGTCACAACTAGGCATCTTGACTGATAATATGGGAGTATTGTTGGATCTTCATCTGACTATCAGGCCAGTCCATTCCCAGACAGTAGTATGCATTCTGCCCTTATTATATGTGGTTTCTTGGTTTCCAGGGGGAAACTGCAGAGCATAGACCAAAGAAAATTAACTGACAAGAGTGATCACTCTAGACAGCCTTGGAAGAATCAGCGCCTGTTCCGGATGGAATGTTTCCACTGTGGCTGCTTTGGAGTCACCCATGCTCTTTAAGCCAGCCCATTAACTCATCAGTTCCCCAGGATGAACTGTGGTGGAATTGAACTCCAGTTTGCCATCATGACCTTAGAAGGCAGTGTGTAGACTTTGCCTATCCTCCCCCAGGAAGACACTTCTGGGAGTAGCTGTATATCATGACTCTATACCCTTGTTCCTTTGCCACCTATCCTCTCACCTTTCCTTCAGACAACATCAAACCAAGGCTTTTCCTACTCCCTCCCCATCCTCCCACTTGTAAGTTTTCAAATATGTTTAGCCTGGTATTGGTAGTTGCTTCTCAAAGTGTACAGATAAACACATTTGCAAAGAAAATCATCACATATAAGAGAATAAGATAGAGCAGGAAGAAGTGGAGCACAGTTGTAAGTCTACCCTGTGAAAGGTAGAGGTTGTGGATCAGGAGTACAAAAACAGCGTTGGCAACATAGAGGGTTTAAAGTCACACTGGACTACCCGAGACTTCATCTCAAAAAACAAAATCAACAAAAAATGAAAAAGAAAAGAAGACCAGAACCTAAGACTAGAAGCAACACTCTACTAAAGAGAAAATTAGTAAACATGACATTAATTAAAAATTGCCCTTCATCTACCAACAATGAATTCTTGATTGTAGATGTCTTTTTTTAAGATTGCAGGTTTTTTTTTTTTGAAAATGCAGTTTACACTTAGAGTTCACACATCCTGTTCTCCCTCACAGATGCCGGTCTAGCCAGCAAGTTTTATACTTAGGAGAGGAACATCCTGCTGTTTTGAGCCCATGCTGATAGAGCCCTGAAGAAACTCTTCCAAGCTTCCTCACTGCACCGGATCTTTAGAGGGATGATATTACAGGGAGAATACCCAGGGAGGTGTGTCAACTTTAACCATACTTAACTGGGTTAAATTGAATATGGAAAATTAATTTATTAAATAAATAACACAATAAGTAATGCAATCAAATAAAACAGTAAAACAAATAATTAAATAAAGCAATTAAATTAAAAGAAATTTCATTTGAGCAGAAATCTGTCTTAGCTTACTATTAACAAGGGAACAATGAATGAACCAGACCGGATCTATTCTGGCCTCAGGCACACATCTTCTAATATTTAAGTAGGACTGTAAGGAATCAGTAACTGTTCATTCTTAAATTGTACTACCCACATCCCTGCCTTAGTAGGCATTATTATAATATATCTCCATTAATAGTCCTTTGATTTGAAATCTCCCCACAGGACTATAATTGGAAGTTCAAATGCTTTCCTTTAAATCAATACAAGGGACATGTACAAAAAATATAATACTCTTCTTACCTTTTTTGGTGACTTCTTTATAGTAATATTTTTAGATAAAGATGAAGGGGTGATGGAGAGGCAGGAGAGAAGGAAAAGCAGAGAATTTGCATTTCAGGTGTGGGTTTTTGTTCTGTTATGATTCATTGTTTTTGTTTTGTTTTGTTCTTGTTTTGTTTGTTTGCTTGCTTGCTTTGCATTTTTTCATGGGATTAGGGGAGGACCAGGAGGTGAACAAAACTGGGGGACATTATGTGAAAGACTCAAAGATTCAATAAAGAAATTAAAATAAAAACAGTGAGAAACAACTTTTGCAAGAAGCAGACAGACAAAACTTTCCAACTAGACAAAATAAAAAAGTAAAGAGATAGATCTAGAAGGTAAAATTATTACTATTAGAAAAAATTAACATCTTCTGCCTTACTGACCAAAAAGCTTGGGGTTGATTTCCGTGTCTGAAATGTTATTACCTCAGTTCCAATATTATCCTTACCTTTGTTTATTCTTTATGATTTCTAATCTTTTTCATTTTGTCTGTAATAATAAATTGTGAGTTTAAGCATTCTTAGATATTTGGACCGTTTTGAAACACAGGGTAAGAGGCTGGGTATAAACTTTCTAGTAAATCACATGCATGTATTGTAATAATATTTACTATATACAAACCACAATTATGCTCCACTAAAACATGTTTTAGAAAAAATTAATTCTTGCCTGAGATTATAGCCCTCGCTAGCAGGCATTCACAAGGCCATAAACAAATATACAAATGTAAAAAAAACAACTGAAGGGAGTTGTAAGGAAGTCAACAGTTTCAGTTTAACTAATCTGGTGATTTTATATCACAGAAATCTTTAAAAAAAAAACAATGTATACATCTTCTTTGACAGAAAAGACACATGGAACACATGAAACTGGCTGACTGAAATGAGGCGTCATTTTCTCTTCAGAATCATCGTTCATAAAACAAGGGAACTGCCCTAGGGAGCCCTAAAGGATTATTTCTAGTTTCAGAACTGTACAATTCCTTCTAAATTTAGGTTTTTAAAATCTTGCCAGTTAAACACCTAATTATCCCTGGAGAATACAGTCAGGAAGGGCAAAAGAACTAGTCTTGCTCTGCGGGAGTTTCAAAAGTCCTATGTATTTACAAAGACACTCTCAGGAAATAGACTGGACTAAAGCATTTCCTTCCAAAATAGATCAGAACATTATTTCATACAATAAAAGTTTTGAGTTCTAAAAACCCAAAATTTCATTTAAGTATCTGGTATTGTGAAAATAAATCCTTATGCAGTCAAAAGATCTAATTCATTTGGGAGAACATGACCAAAAACATCTACTATTTCTTCATCATCACAATAATTTTGTGACCCTATTACTAGTTTAAAAATCATGCTTTTTGATGGATCCTGTGAAAAACCCATATTTAAACTTGAAAGCAAAAGCAAAAGTCTGAGTAACTATTTAACAAGAGTTACTGTACAGCAATTTACATTGTTTCAAGCATAATTGTTAATGCTTATTCTGACAGTCAAGATAAACAAAATTACTACACATGAAAGAATTCACTATTAACTTTGTTGTGAAATATGGGATTATCTTTAAACATGCCCCTACAGGCTAAGAGCTACTCATTTGCCAATAGTACTAAAAGGACTCGAAAGGCAAGTATATATGCACAGGCAGCTTATATAACATACGCCAGTCCTTCATTGTTAGCTAGCTAGCACTTCCTTGTAGACTAAATGCAAACAGGACAGGTGACACATATAATAGAGTAGGCATGAATGGGGGTTTTATCCAGTGCCTAAACAATTAAATAAGTCAACATAAGCAAAAGCCTAATGCTTAATAAAATGTGTTAAAGGAATAAAAATGTCTTATGTTCTTTTACTCAATTTAGTGTCAAAAATTGGGTTTATCAGCACTCAACAAAGTAGAAAGGCTTTCCACAACACATAGAGTACATGTGAGCCTGTTATATACATTTGTACACATATTTAGATTCACTAACTTTAATTCCTTTTTCTGGTGTATCATACAACTGCTTGATGTGGTTACTGATATTTTATCTGAAGCCTTATAAAGGGAATTCTCTACTGGGGTGATCCATTGTGTGTGAACTTATGAAGTGTTTAAAACTATATTGTATCTTGATGCTTTGGGTTTCCAAAAAAGTATAGTTCTCAGACCTGTGAGGAAAGGAATATTTTTATGCAACAGAAACAATTGCAATACTTGATTGAAGGCTTATAAAACATCCCAATATTTGTCTCAAAGGTGTGCAGGTGATTATCTGATAGTATTAGTTTTGTATTTTTGTATAGCCCCAAATTACTAATGTCGGGTGAACATGGGAAGCAAAGTCACATGGACACTTAATATATGGGAGAGCTAAAAATTCTAGTACAGTCTGCAGATGGAACAGATTTGAGTAAAAAAAAAATACTCTCAATGTCTGACATGTTGTAGGTCACAGAAAACGTGATTGGAATTTTGTTCAAACTCGTATCTATGAAACCTTTTCTGGATCAAACCAACTGAATTATGTCTAACAGGTTGAGATTCAGGATCAAACAGAAGAGTATTGTCATAAAAAGCAAGCTGGCAGATAACCTGGAGGACTCTTCTGTCTTAAGATGTGGCTGCCTCAGTTATGGTTCCCGTGGAAACCGGGTATGCTTAGCATTAGCTGTAACATATGAGGAGGGACACAGCTCCTTCACAGTTTATTCATGGGGGCCGAGTCCTGGGGTGGGGCAGAGGGTTGTTTTACTGTTGGACTTTCCTCTGAGTTTCATAGTTGCTTCATGTGTGGTTTCTTGTGTGGTGGGACTTAGCCTCAGCTTGAAGCTGCTGGTGAGGATTACGTAGGCTATTTATATTGAGCATGTTACTGTACTCAGTTGCCCCTATCACCCAATGTGCCCCTCCCTTCCTTTACTTTCCTTGCCTAATCTAGTCTAGGTATTGCTTCAGAACTCTAACATGTGACTAATTTCTTTCTTTCTGCTTTTTTTTGAAGGCCAATATTTGGTTTCTTCTGGTTTTTTTTTTAAATGCAATTTTACTCACTCAAAATGCCCACTTTAGGATGTTTGTTCTTTAAAACTGTGTCGGTAGAGAGAGAGCAGTTTCATTAATCTTTGGCAACAGAAATCTGGTGGTCAGCGGTGGTCAGCATCTGCTTTCTCTGGAGTGGATGGTTCTCAGGAATCTTGTCTTGCTGTTTGTGCTCTTAGTAGCTCACAGGTGATGCCGATAAAAGCTCTTCTCAAAGGAGTTATAATATCTGTCATTGGCTCAGAACTCACTGTAGGCAATTTCTCACCAAAAAAAAAAAAACATATCATGTAAGAACACAGAAGGGACACTGTCCCTGGCGTGAGCATAACAATGCTCCTTGGCATCAGAAATAAACAAAAGAGTTCTAGAACTGAGTACTCACACACACAGGTGAGCACACACATTCTCTCTCTCTCTTTCACACATGCACACACACACAACAAATGCATGCATGTACACACATACATAAACACACATGTGCATGCACATTCATGCTCACATGCCACACTTACATACACATGTGTTATGTATGCACGTATGTACATATGCATAAGTTGTTCAAAGCTTAAGAAGACCATTTCCTATACAGAGTCATAAATTTGTGTACCAGTCCATAGAACTGAATGGATATCTATGCTAATATTACTGAAATGCAGCTTATTCATTAATTCACAAGCACTTTTCTAATTTTCTGGGGTTGGTTTTTTTTTTTTTTTAGACATTAGAAGAACAAAATGGAGCTGAAGAAGACAAATTGATCTATAGGATTAAATGAATTTGCAGACTCTTTACATCTGGATGACACAGCTTTTATAAAGCCCATGGTACACTTGGGAGTTTGCTTTAAAATGAAAGTATTGTCGTTTAGAAATGACAGCATAAAAGTAAATGAAAAGTTTTTCCATGTGAAGTGTAGACCTAATTCCAAGGCCTGAATTTCAAATGAGTCTCTTCAATCCTTTGCTGATAGCATCCCATCTTATGTGGTTAGATAATACTACAGAGAGCATTTCCAAACTCAGCCCCTGCTCCTAACTACTGACTAGACCTACTTAAACTGACTAACCTCTTTAATGAGCTCCAAAAATAAATGCACATTATAGAGGAAAGCTAAAGGCACCCACTATTTACAGAGAAATGACACAGAAAGAACACTTCCGTCTGTGACCCAAATAACCCAGATCAGCTTTAATTCAATATGGGAATCTGGGATTACATGGCGGTTGTTATCTGGGTCCACTATGAAATGCAAAGATGTCATTAAAAAGTACGGGATTGCCTGTGTCCGAAGAGTTGTTTCTTCCAGAGAATAAAATTAGTTCATTCTTGTTCTCATTTTTTCATCCTGAGGAGTTGAAAGAGAAATTATTTAAATTAAATGCAGTTTCCTTGGAATTTTTATAGCTAATTCGAAATATGAAATGGATGTGTAAATAATCATGTTATTTCTGGAAGTGCTCAAAAAATAATGCAAAGTAAAGTATCTTACGATGCTACCTCACTGTACAGACCTATCACACAGGTTGACGGGTACCTGAGCAGGCACAGTATAGGAGACCTAGGAGCTGCTGTTGCACATCATTCTTTAAATATTCAAATAATGCCTGCAAGGAATCCTGGACCTGCCAAGATTCGAGTACAAATAGGTTTATGCAGGTGATTTTGGCAGGTGATGCTAGACAGCACAAGAAAAACAACATAGAAAGTGTGTTGAAATGGAAAAGGGAGTAGGAAACGGCCAGAAAAGACATACCAATGATGATAAGTATGTGTAGGAAAAGTCTTGCCTAAGGTCAAAATGGATTCTCCTCCTCCCCCACAGTGCTCCTTCCTGAGATCTTCAAAGTCCTGAACATAGTAGTGAGAGAAGGGGAAAAGAGAGATATGAAACAAAGATTAACCATGTTCTTTTT
>JAQHUG010000196.1:3638567-3690468 GCA_028555095.1 Dicrostonyx torquatus
GAAGGAAGAAAAAGCAAAGCCTTCAAGTTTTCACTTAGCTCCCTGGTTGACATGTAATCTCTCACCAAGTTGGTGCTAAAACAAGGTCTTTAGCTTTTCTACTGATGTTCTCTATAGAAAGAATCACAAGTTTCGGTGAGTAGGGAAAAGGCAGTGACCTGACTATGTGAAACAGATGGTGGGGTCCGGTCCTAGAAATCTGTCTGCTTCAAGCAGTCACGACAAAACTACCTACTGTCTGAGGTCCATGCTTGTGTTCAGGAGTCCTAGACCTTTCTGTGTGCTGGGAGTTGGTGAGCATCTCTGGTGAATGCCAGCCCGCGTTTCACCAATTATGTTCTTGAGTTTCAATTCTCCTCTACTGTCACATAGCTTACTATTTTCATTTTGTCTTGGCCTTTGTTGACCCCTTTCTTCTACAGTTCATTTTCTTTTCCTAGTGGAATTTATATATTATTTTTCTCCTTTTCTGGGGTTTCAAGGAAGAAGCAGAGTAAAACAAAAAAGAGGAACAACAACTGTCTCTAAAACCAAAAGTGTTGACTTTGACTATTTGATTTATTTACTTACTTTACATTATTCATTTATTTTAGTATGCACAATAATGCTATTTATCAAGGCATCTTCATGTCTTCATAAACATACATCATTACTCTTAGTTCTAACTCAAGCTCTTCCCTCACCACCCTCCATCAAGTTCCTCCCTCCTCTATATTATGATCTTTTGAAACATTTTAAAACTAATAAGCCCATTGACAATATTTACATTTAGTTTATATCTAAAGTTCTTATGCTGACATCTAAACTATGTAACACTAGCCATCACGACTTCTATAAAACTAGGACACCAAAGCAATAAACACTTTATTGTTTGCATCCTTTGTTTTGAATCAATAATTTATCCTACTACTGTAGTTTTATTTCTCTACAGAAAATACTAGTAACTATCCTACTCCCCTGATTTTATATCTGATTGGGTATTTTCATGCACTGTCATCTTTCTAGCCTTATATTGTATATGAATTCAAGACCATGAGTTAATTTGTTTCATGTTAGTGAAATATAGGATGCTTAGTAGGGAATCAAAAGCAGTCTTAATAAACCTCAGCAATGATGCTTCTAAAGCAGTGTGAAAACCATTCAGGTGAACTTTTGCAGTTGATTTACTTGGGTGTCTCTACTGCAAATGTCAGGGTTTTTGTGGTCAGTGACATCAATTAATTGACAACAAAATGCGCAAGCATGTAGATGCCTGCTTTAACAAGTGCATGCAGCATGATCTGTGGTAGATTTTATTTTGCAAACATTTCCTATTCTTTAGAAACTAAACAGAAAACAAGTGTAGACCTGAAATGAGCAAGTGGAGTTGGAACAAGGGAAAAAGGTTTCAAGTGTTCTTATCATGTCAGAGAGGGGTTTTCAGACATCTATGAGGAAATAAGCATAAATAGATCTAGTTATCTTGTATTTAATATTGTTTTGTTCAATATTTAAAGTATATATGGTATAAGGTCTTATTCATTGCCTTCTATACTCAGGATTATTCACTACATATTTTCCAAAAAAATGCTCAAACTTTTGCCAATATTCATCTGCTATATTTGCTATATTTCCAACACAGCCTCTATGATTTTCCTGAACTAACTTGAAAGTTATTAATATAAAATCAATCAAATTCAATTCCACCAAACCTAAAGTCCCTCTTATATTTCTTAATACATTTATCAGCTAGGAAATGACCTAAGTAAAATGGCTTAGTTCTACTCAAGTGCTAAAAATATTTTTTTAAAATAATGTTACCAATAAATAAAGAGGTATATAGCCAATGCTTTCAATTTCTTTCAGTCTGTCTGATGGGTTCAGTAAACTCTATGTACTCTACTCCAAATCCAATATGCGTTCAAGACATCTGCTTTTGTTGCTTGCCCTGTAACTGCTTTAATGTAGACCCTGAAGCCTCCCAACAATTAAATTGATAACATTAGGGCCATATGTGACATGCAGCACAGATTGATCATTTTTGTTACGTGGTTCAGAATATGTAATCTCTCCCTTCCATTTACAAATCAAATTCTGATTTCACTAGTCTCTCCAGAATTCTGGAAGAAAGGTTTCCCATCCCCCTTGACCAAGCTTTCCCCTAAAGCCAAACCTTTCTACTGTCATCCCACTCTGTAATTTCTCATACCCATACTTTCGATAAGGTAATTTCTTGTGTTTTCTAGCCTGCCAATCCTTAGGTTCCTAATCTGAATACCTCCATCAGTTAAGCTTTCATGTTTTGGATCTAGCTTTCAACAGTCTAAACTATATAGTAATTGTTCATTCATGCATCTGCCTCTCACGAACAGCCTGCAATCATGGCTCACAGTACATACTGGAGAAAGATTTTCAGATTCAGTCTTGAATAAAAGCCATTTGTATATGCTCTGGGAAAATATGTATGCATTTTAGGACTTAGCCAAAAGAGCAAGGTAAGATACAACCAGCATGCCTTAAAATATGAAAATAATGTGAAACACTTTAATATAATCTTTGCTATGATGTGGTTTAAGATTTTAAAAAAGGCAGTTTCACTGGAAAATAAGAATTAATTTGTAATTTTAAAAAATGAAAATAAGATTGCATCATTTCCTGGCTTGCTTTTCTTTAAATTTCTTGCCACATGTTCCCTCTCTCCCTCCAAATTTGCAGCTCCATCTTCCTCAATTATTGTTATCTTTCCTGTGTGTATAGGTGTGTGCATGTGTGTGTGTGTGTGTGTGAATGCACACATATAAACACAGAAGTGTATAGATACAACTTCTTAAATCCATTTAGTGTTGCTTGAATGTATATGATTTCAGTGTTGACTCTTTGGTATTGGATAGCCAATGAGGGACTCATCCTTACCAGTGACAATTACTTCCTCTCTCAGCAGTTATTTCTTATCTAAGAAGGAGATGCATTCTGGAGCCCCAGCTCTTCTGTGTTCTTTCCCCTGTCCTTTGGAATCTATGAACCATGGCATTTTGTGCCTGCTACAGATCTGTGCTTTCATTCTTCCTTCTTCATTCCCTGGGACTGTTTTCCCCAGTGGTTCACATATACTGAGTGATGCCCTAAGAACTTCTACACTTGGGATGAAATGATGCTGCTGGTGGGAGGAAAGCATTCTAGAGCCCTTCGGAAAGATTTTATATCCATCCAGGGCCTCTAGGGAACATGTGTTGTTTATAAACTCACAGGCCCTTCTCCCTGGTTTGTGTGCTCTCTTTTCTTAGAAAAGGGAGTGTTGGAGGAGAGGACGCAGTCTGTTCTGCAGTACACCTCAGCCTCCCCTGTCTCATGCTCTGTATTGCAATGATCCCATGGATAATGTGCCTAATGGACAGGCTCATGGTGAGAACATGCTACATCCGAATTTTAATTATAGTTGTAGTAAATACTCCTTGGCAGCTCAGAGGAAGCCAATCTTCAAGGATGCTTTCTTTTTGTAAAGAAGCACTTGACACAATTAGAGAGAAATTATCAAAGGGAAGAGCAGAGACCACGCTCCTATCGCAATCTTGATGTACACTTACCTATAAGAAAGTAGTAATTATACTTACTAAACCATGGTACTTGGGCTACACTCCAGCAGAGGAAAGTTTTTTCTTTTAACTCTTGCTGTGATTGTTTGTGACTAGGTCTCACTATGGAACTCTGACTAGTCTTGAACTTGAAGCAATCATCCTGCCCCCAACTCCAAAATGCTGTGATTAGAATCATAAGTCACTATGCTGGACCTCTTTTAACTGTTTTTAAACTTTAAATATTTGGTTTTTATTTTACATGCCTGCAAGTTAAAAAGACCTCACATGTAGCTACATCCAGTTCCAATAAATTTAATTTTAAAGCTAATCTTATGTATCTAAATCTTATTTCCATATGCCCAAATCATTTTAAAGCAAACATATTTTTAATTAATAAGTATTTATAAAGATATACACAGGACTTTTATTACCAGTATTGTAATAAAAGAGAAAAGAAAAAATAATTGTTTACTTTCATTGGTGAAGTTGATATTCAGCCTGGGATATATATTTTACTATTGCAAAAATGATAGCGCATGTGGGGTTTCCATGGCATATTTAATTTGTAAATTTTACATGGACATATGATTATGTGAGCTAACTCTGTCCCGGTGATTAATCTATTGTGTACACAATAGCACTTGGGCTCAGGAACGCCCCTCTTCTGGTCACCTAGGAACTTCTCAATCGTCAACAAAGAGCCAAATAGATTCTTAGGTTGCAGGAGAATGTTTGGCTAGCTGACTTGGATCATCTCCGAGACTTTAGGAGAAATAACCTTTGCCAAGTTTGAATGTGCTAAACCTTTAGGTTTTCTTGGCAGGAGAGAAATATATTATTTTTGGAGCCTAGAAATGGATACAGAAGACATGGGCTTAGGTAAATTAGGGCAAATATTGAAGCAGATTTGGAGACAAAACCAAATGTTAAAGCAGGCGCTCCTGGGTGATAATCTCTGTGACATGGCTGGTGGAGCCACTTGGGTAGCCACAGTGATCTTTCTGGGCCAAGGGCTCAATGAAGCCCTTCTTCAACTGTTGGAACACACAGCGGGGACCCTTCAGTCCACCTGCCAGAAGCTGTATCTATTACTTGACAAGGATAATCAACATAACTGGAGAAAAGGCAAGTAGTTTATTTTGTTTGCTTGGGTTTATACTTTCTTTTGAAATGCTCATTTGGTCAGTATTTTTTTTCTGGTCTCTGTCTTTTCTTTTTATTTTATTTTTTTATTGTTAAAAGAAACATTTACATTTACTCCCCTTGTCCCAGGCCTCCCGCTCCCCCACTACCCCACTGCCCTCTCCCTGCTTCCTTGAGATGGGGCAGGATACCTTGCCCTGTGGAAAATCAGTTCCTTGCTTTGATGTGAATGTGGGTCTCTGGCTCTATCTGCATCCATCATGTGAAATTTCTATGGTGACGATCAAGATATTCATTAATGTAACTATGGGGAAAAGTCAGTTCAGTCACCCTCTCCTCTGCTGTTTGGTCAGTATTTAAGAGGAGCTATGTATAGAAACACAATGAAGTTAGAACCTGTTTAGAAGAGACTGATTCTATTATAGAGAAAGTAGGGGAAGGCAATATTTCACAGGATTCAGATGCTCCTCCTGCTTGGGCACAGATGAAGTGTTTTCAGTTTCCTCTGGTAGCTGGATCACATTTTAAGGAAGGGAATTTAGAGCTGCTAGGAAATAGTGCTATTTGAACTGACACCTCAACAACAAACTGCAGACATGCCACTGGAAATGCAGGAGCTTTGTCTGTTATTTGCAAGACCCAAGCCTTAGAGGCAGAAAAGTTCAGGACTAATTAAAGCAGAAGAGGCAGTTTTTCTAAATTGGAATAGCATGTTCTAACTCCAGAGTCATTTGAGCCTAGTCCTATTAATTACAAAAACACTGGAAAGACTGGATGAGCTAGAAGAAACTGTATGCCTACACACTGAAGGCTGGGTGTAAATTCCTGGGAATATGACCAGGTGTGTGTGTGTGTGTGCTAAAAAAGTACAGTAAGTATGGAGAAAGAAGTTTCTGAAGAATATATAATCGTAACAGCAATGCTTTCAGAATATCTAGGTGGCATTATGAAATCTAGCTTTCAGACATGCAGGGGCAAGGTGAGCAGACAGGCCTCATCAGACAGGAATCCCAAGTTGACAACACAAAGGACAAATAGTGAACCACAGAGAATCTATCCCAAACCTGTGTGACCCCAGGATCAGCAGCAGTAGCTCAGGACCAGTCAGTCTCTAGAAGGATTGAACACAGTCCTAGACAACAAGTCAAGGCAAGTAGTCAGCTCCCAAAAGGGATGAGTTCAAAATAAACATGGGATCTCAGACACAAGACAAAGACAAAGTTGTCAGAACTGCAGTGCAGAGGCAAGCCCAGGCTAGTGAAAAGTGATTTGGTGACAGTGAGACGTGTGGACATCAGACACAGACTCCCAGCTCAGAGATGAGAGGATGGAAAGGTCCAGCCGGAAAGAAGCTTGAGAAGCAAGCTGCAAAGATGGGAGCTTGGGATGAACTCGGGACGGAGTGAGAAATGGAGTGACTCAGATATTGATGATGCTTCAGCTTACAGCAAAGCAGTTTGTCTTATTTTGGTTGTTACTGATTAGCCACTGCAGGATACAGTCAGAGAATAACACGGCCAAAGTTACTCTTTGAATGAACAATTTGACATATTTTAATAATCACATGCTCAGTAAGGGGAGGATTGAATTTCTTGCCAAAATACAGTGTCTGTGTCATCAAAAAAGCATAGCTGTTGCTTTTCTGCTATGAACCTAACTGTCTTGGGGTGTTCAGATAAATTTATGTTTGATATTTGAAATGGACAGTTGATATTGTATAGTATCTTCCAAGGCAAACAGACTACTGTCAAATATACCAAATCATTGAGGAGTCATTGTTTTCATCCTATTTAAAAGTATGCTCATTTTTTTAAAAATAAAGTTTAAAGCATACTTGTGGACGAAAAGTGTCAGTTTCACATTTTGGCTAATATGTTTAAAGTAGAGATTGCTTTCCTTCTAGTTATATAAGTGTTAAAAGCTGGCAAACTGTGCAAATATTTCCTTCATCTGTGCAGAAGCATAATTTGACTGAGTTTTTTTACTTTTTCTTTGCGTGTACATGTGCAGAAATTATGGCTTTCATAGACTGCCTCATGAAAATGAATGAACATTTGGGGAACACTGCTATGCTTCTACGGAGAGAAGAAAAGGAGATGTGTAATTTATGCAGCATGCATGGGGACCGTACTCCACAGCAGACAATATCGGCCATTCAAGACACCAAAGCAACAGACATTGCTCCAAGAAGGGAACTAAATGTCATGGAAACAGCTACTGTTTCTCCTGCAAATGCAGGGGAAAGTCATTACACAAGCCAGGTCCAGTTAAAAGAAAATAAAACTCAGATATATTCTGAATTAGGGGAAAAGGAAAACAATGGATCATTGAGTGGAAATGTAACAGGGCAAGAAGAGTCACAGAGCACAGTGTTCCCAGATAATGCAAAAAATGAAGACGAAAAACAAATAGAACACATGACTGCTGAGAACATAAATGGCAACAAGGGAGACATTCATGATGTAATCCAGACAACAGCAAGAGACACTCGAGAGAGCTCAGAAAGCCAAGGAGAAGAGATTACCACATCCCCAACATCATGGGATGTCTCCAGTAAGGACGGGAAGAGTCTTCATAATGAGTCAGAGAGTCTAAAACAAAAGAATAACATAATGGAAAAGGAGTAAGTAAAGGCACCATGAGAAATGATTATATATGCCTACTTGTACCTTTGTTTCCACTGTTCCTAAATGCCTTAATCCTGCTGTTATGACAAACTACCACAGACTGGTTTCTTTTGAGTGAAAGGAGTTAATTTCTTGCAGTTCTAGAGGTAGGGAGACAAACAGGGCACAGGAGATTCAGTATCTACTGAAAGCTCACTGATTCACAGGCGGTGCCTCCTTGTTACCTTTTCAAATGGTGTGAATCAGCTTCAAGGGACAAACCAGCTTCAAGGCCCTTTCTTTATTAATGACACTAATCCCATCTGTGAGGACTGTGCTATGACCTAATTAGGTCCCTCAAAGGCCCTGCGTCCTATTACAGTTCCCTATGGGAAAAAATCTCAACATATTAGATATGAGGGAATACACAGGAAGTTTCATAATTTTGGGTCATGTCTCCAGAAGTTGCTGTAAACTAGTGATTCAGGTTAAAAACACCCCACAAAAATTTATGCAGCTGCTATTGCTAATATCACACTGTTCTTCATAGGAAACATTCAAATCTAGTGGTGTTCTGGTGAAAAAATAATTAGTTATGAGAGTAGTTCAAAACAATTGTTCAGAACATGAACACTTTTCTAAACAAAATTCAATTTTAATAGAAAAAAGAGATTTCAGAATGTTAAAAAATCAAAAGACAATTTGCTAACATAGTTATGTAACTAATAAATACATATGTCATAACTACAAAATATATATTATGGATAGCTTCAAGATAATTGTCATCAATCTTTAAACGCTGTCTTCAGAACTCCAGGGGATTTGTGGGTAGGCATTTCAGGTTTCTTAAAGGCAAAAGTGATGCTCATATTTATTTAGCTCAGAAAATTTTCAGGAGTCTTTTGTTTTTTTTTTCTTACTAAATTATTTAAAAGCCCATGAAATAAAGAGGGGAGAAAGACTGCTGTATTTTATGAACTATCTTCTCTACCCCTAACTGTAAGATAGCAATAATTATTGATTTGTATAAATAAATAGTTTCTAATTATATCTCCCATATAAATACAACATCTTCTTTAGTAATGTGTTACAGTGGGAAAATATTTAGGAAGCAGGAAAAAATTCATTTTTATTTGCCGCCTCCTTATGAGTCAGCTTTTTGTCATTGGGCAACTTGTTTCCTTCTTTTTATCTGTGTGTTCGTTCTTTGGTCTCAGTTTCTCACGTATAAGAGTACTTTCTCCTTTCTTGGAGCCTTTGATAGTAAATGAGACAATCATAGAGGGGCCTAGTGTTGAGTCACTCAGCCAGATTTCATACTAAGCTAAATTTTAGCGTGTTAGTAGATGTAATGCCCAGCTACTTTCACAATCCTATCCCTCCTCGTTTCTGTTCTCACCTGGATCCATAACATGCTGCTGATTCACTATATGGATGCACAGCACCGTTCCCAGGAAAACATCACCGTGTGCATATTCTTTACACTATGAAAAAGGGGGGGGGGGAGACAATAGTGTATTCCTAGCAAAGAGAATTTAATGAGTTCTTATAGATAAATCTCTCAATGCATGCAGACCTCCGTGGTTTGCAAGAATTATTGCCCCTGACAAACAACCTCTAAAATTGTCAATATGTGGTTGCCCATTTCATTTGAGAAAAACATTGATGTTTCGTATCCTCCCGTTGAGAAATGACTCAGAACACCAGCTAGTGAGTCACTGCCTGCACCACTCCCTCTAACACCTCCTTTTGGTGTTCCCTGGTTAGTGACTTCCTTTGTGGCATTGAACCAATTGTGCTTGGCTTGCATATTTACGAAGATGACTCTTCATTGCAGTTCCCAGGCTACTAAGCCATCACACACCACATAAAAGTATATGTGATAAACAAAACCTTGCTTCGGAACTTTCGTGGTTTTTCAACCTTTAGTTTTCCATAAGCCCCATCCTTTGGAGGTAGCTGTACTAATGTGTAAACAAAAGGAAAAAGTAAACTAGTGCAATCTATTTAATAACAAAACAAGTCGTATTTGATTAGGACTATGGAGAATGTGTTTACTTACACATTTCCTTTACGTTTTCTCTGTTATTCGAGAACCACGCCTTATAGAGGTTGGCTACACTGACATTGTTTCTAGGATACAAAAGAGAGCAGTTTTGAACTTATATGAAGCTGCTTCACTGAATCTTCTGCTGAATAATGTTTTTTTCCTCAATTATCCTTATCTCTAACAAAAACATTAAAGCAGATCAGCATGCCCATAGCGTCCAGCAGACATTTCCATGAAGCAGGAAAATTCAAAGACAGTGCAGTAACTTTCTTTTGTGTCCTGCAGAATGTCTCGCAGACTCTTTTATGAATCAGGAACCCTGAAGGATCATCTCACCTTTTAGGCAAGTTCAGCAGTCCTCTTTCTGCGGGTTCTTTGTGTCCATTTAAGCAGTCCAGGCAAGAGCAGTTTCTTGCCCAAATGGCTAGCAAACTCCATAAGGAGCCTCTTCGATGCCCATCTTCTTCAGGAAGTAGCTTGGAGCTGCCAGGAGCAGATATGTCTCATTGTCATGAAAATCCCTAAGTTATTAAAACATTAAATGCCATGTTCTGTTGTCTTTGAAAGATATGAAGAATGTCTGTCTAACTGAAATATATCTATGCATATCTAGAAAATATAACATGACTACAAACTAAACTATTATAGATGATTATCTATTAACAATCTATATTTCCTAATTATACATTACATTTTTAAATGAACTACACAATCACAATACCTTAATCAAGATCAGAAACATATATACATATATACAGCAAAATTAACCTTAAACTTACGTCAACAAAGCAAAATCCATATCAATGCAAATTATTCATGTCCATATCATCTCCCCCTTTAAATGTAAAAAAAAAGCATTTATAAACAATATTTGCGAATATGGACGAAGTTATCTCTCTCCAAACTGCTTCCTGCTGAATGAGGGCGATGTTAATTAGTTTTTTTTTTATGGTATGACCTGTGTGGCAGATACATCTCAATTGGCAGTTGAGTGAAGTAATTTTCTGAAGTTGTTCATGGCAACATTTCAGGAGGGCGTGGTCTATCATACCAGATGGGTATATAAGAAATCCACGGGTTTTTATCCTCTGTGAAAACAAAAGAAAAACCTTTCCGAAGCATCATATCCTTAGACCCATATTTGTAAGTCATAATATCTTCAAAACATATATGGTGGTTTAGCTTGGCAGTCCATATAATGAGATGTCTTTCTGAACTTAGCTCCTTCATAGTCAAGAAATTTAAAGAAAACACAATAAAATACATAATCCAGACATTCCGTGAATTTTCCATCTTTACGTGGCTTCTATAACTATTTGTATTCTGTCTCTTTAAATACTTTAACCTCTTTTTATTTTTATTTTTGTTTTTGTTTTTCAAGACAGGGATTCTCTGTGGCTTTGGAGCCTGCATTGAAACTAGTACTCTTGTAGACCAGGCTGGTCTCGAACTCACAAGGATCCGCCTGCCTCTGCCTCCCAAGTGCTGGGATTAAAGGTGTGTGCTACCACACCTTGAAGTCAACAGAGGTCAGTCTACCTTTGCCTCCCAGGAATTGGGATTAAAGGTGTGTGCTACCACCGCCTGGCTTTTACCCTTTTTTTTAAGGCATTGTTTATTTTATTACTCTCTCTCTATTTATTTTATTTTATTTTTCTCTCCCAAGCCTACGTACATCCATACAACACTGTGACCAATTTACAGGTCTTTTATGTCTGAATCTGTAATATTATGAATCTGTAATTCTTCACTATCAAGGAGTGCTTTGTGCTTTTAAAATGCTAAGTTCTTAAGACTCTAAGCTGCAATAGTCACAGATCAAATTCAAGTACCGCCTGCTTGCTCCACCCAGTCCAACATGGCGGGGTTGTTTGTGCCTCTGAGTCACAGTGCGTAATGCCCTCCTTCCAGGCAGGAGCCAAGCTCAACACTCCAACCCAGAGAATGAGCTTTTTATCTGAGTTACAGCTGAATCTGCTATGCAGAGCAATGCGCAACCTGGAAACACCTCCGTGTATGGCTGCAGAAATCCACCATGCTCTCCCACCTGATTAAGCCTGATCCCGCCATCTGCCCTGGTACGGCATAGTCTCAGCTACCTAGCCAGCACACAAACATCCAGTCCCACAAAATCCATTGAAAAGCTTTATAGCCGGAGTTTGAGCTGGCAACATAGACAGAAAGCCCTGTTTTAAAACCGCAGCCACAGTGTTGCTTTGCTCTTAAAGGAGCTATGGCAAGCTGCCAGCTGTGCTAAACTTTATCTAAAATTCCTTTTAAAGCCTCCTCAGGTTTTTTAAGTGGATTTAACTGGCCACATGGGCGCCAAACTGTTGTAACTTATGGGGGAGAGGTGTGTGTTGTGTTCCCCAGCAGCCAGCCGGTGGCCCGCTCAGCTGCTGGCTGCTTGCTTATGCCCGAAATAACCACAGGAGAACTGTATTAATTCAAATACTGACTTGCTCATTATCTATAGCCTTTTCTTGTCTACCTCTCACATCTAAACCCATTATAAAAGTTTGTATGTCACCACAAGGTGGTGATCTTCCCGGACTCTTCTAAGATACATCCATCTGCGGCGGGAGCTTCATGGAGACTGGATCTGACCCAGTCTTCTTCCCAGCGACCTCTTTTCTTTTCCCCATCTATTTAAGTCCTGCCCTATCAAATGGCCCAGGCAGCTTTTATATTTAACCAATAAAAGCACAGAAATACAGATGAACCCTCCTTCAAAGTTCAGAATTGTTTACATAAATAAATAACCTCTATGAGTTAAATGTATCACATTTCTTTATGAAAATGTAAGTTGTATTTAATAGTAAACTTCAAATTGCACTAATAGTAAACAAAAAGCAGCTAAAACTTTATTAGTATATAACTGAAAAAAATAATGCTGTGATGACATAGATCCTGGCATTTATCTTCAATATTGCCTTTGTTCTCATTATTTCTCTAATGTAAAATAAATATCATCAAGAAGAGAGCTCCAAGGTGATGATATTAACATAGAGATCAAATCATTATTGAATATCCATTAGTATTAAAGAGGTTTAAATAATATATCTCATTCAAACTTCCCAAGATCATAGATTAGATATATTAGTGTCAAGTTGTAATGGATAGAGTAATCAGTACTTAGGAAAGATTTGAGAAAAGCATGACAATATTTGAGAGCTTTTACTTCCACACTAAAGATGCACAGAGTCAACTATTCTAGAATTGAACATCTATGAAATTTGTAGCAAGTTAAAAATCTTAGCCTCAGTTTCCCTATCTATAAAATAGTTAAGATAGTATTACTTGACACAGAAGCTATACAAAAACTTTATGGTTCAAACCTTATCAACAAAAAGCATTAAACTATTGACTATTCTGAGCAATTGTGATATTTATGGACAAACAAATAGGAAATGCCTGGTCTCAAATTTGAATTCAAATTTATAAGACTCTAAAAATCTTTGCAAAGATCATGTTGAGGAAAATAAAATAGTTACAATAAAGTTTTCAAATGATAATCTGAGGATTAGAAATAATCTATTCCTATTTCATAGTACTAATGTACAAAAATTGAATAAATATTACTATTTTACCTAGTGTACCTGGACAATTTCTGTACTTCATCTTCATTACTTCTTGAGGCAGTAGGAGTCATACAGATCCCTGGTAGGCAGGAAGACAGGCAAATAAGAGGTTTTAGGTAGATAAATGTACTTTAGACTTAAGCATTTAAGATAGTCAACTTCCTCATTCTTCTTCCTCTCCAAGTTAAGGACTTGCTGACCTTTTTCCCTACAAAAGGAATTCTTCAGAATTTTCAAGTCTCCTAGGAAAGGTGGGGAGTCAGGGGTGAACCTGTGAAAGGGTGCAGTTAGCTTTTCTTCTTTGTCTGGGTTATTCAGGGTCCTGTAATAACTCGACCTAGCCAGTTCTTAGAAAGAAAGGGAATCCACCCCACCCCTAATCGTATAGAGTCTGAATATACTCTACACCGTTTTTTTAATCCTCTCTCTCTGTGTCTTTATCTCTCTGTCTCTCCTTTTGTCTTTCTCTGTCTGACTGCCTTTATGTGTGTTGGTCTCTGTCTCTCTCTATGGGGTTTGTGTGCATGCACGTGTATGGGTACTTTTGCTTTCAGTAAAACTGGATGAGTTCTGGAACTTCTCTCGTTTCTGTCTTTCACTTTCAAATCACCAGGAAAAGAATCCATTCTTGCAATATTAGAGGACCTACCCATAAAGGCATCGCTCTCCTCACAGTTACATTCATTTCTTTGAAAACATTATTTATTTTTCACTTTATTATAGGATGAATAATAGCGAGGAATAAAGCAATAACTCTGATAATAAAATTAGTCAAAAACAATCATAGCTTATCTTCTTAGCTAATATAATTATAGCTCCCAACTTAACAGTTAATACAGTATAGATAGCTTCCTTACAATGTGAGGGCATAGTTCTTTATAATTACTGTAGAATAATACATTTAACACAAAGCTTTCCTGAGAAGTAGATATCATTTTTACCCCATATTAGAGCAAAATGTGGTATTTGACTACAAAGATAAAAAACAAATGGGAGAGCTAAAGTTCACATCAAGCAATGTGTCTCAAACATTGTGACCTTCTGCATTTGCCTATAGAGTGCATGAACAGAATAGTTGAAAATGAAGCTCACTTTTTTTTCCTGCAGGTATCTTGATGTGCTGAGTGATGGAGCTGACCCTCAAGTGTCTTGCTACATCACCGCCCCATTGCATATCCTGCAGCAGTTTGACTGCCACATAGTTAACAACATGAGTTCCTTTATAGTGAGTGATAACGAAGAATTGGTCAGCAATGTCATCACTGTTGAGTGCTCTGATAAGGAAAAGAAAATTTCATTCCCAATAAGCATTGCGATTCCATTCAAGGCAAACTACAAGGGAAATTACAGAGACATCATGGTGAAAATGTCTGACACAAACTTTCAGTCCAGCTACTTAACTCCAAATTCATTGGAAGGAAGGAGGGGTAGTTATAAGGTCAGTAAGGCCTGAACGACAACTGCATTTGTTGTTTTTCTTTTCTTCTTATAATTCAAAATATTATGTTGTTGTGTATAGTAATAGTTCTCCTGTTGTATAGGTGTAGACACATTTGTGTTAGAACATTCATGATTTTTTGTCCTAAATACCATCTATGAAGTCCAAATAGTAGAAATTATAGTAATAGAGAATGGACCTAGGACTCACTCAATAAATATTAATTTTGTTTCCTAAAAAACAGCCAACATCATAGTTTAATTAATTAACTTCATGGTTTATACTAACTTCATAAGCATATATAACATGTTTGACTACTGCCTATACTAAAGCATTAGAATCTTAAGATGTTATAGTTTTAGTTTTTATTATTCACAGGCTGGAAGAATATATATAAAATGGAAATACTGTGTATGTGCATGATTTGATTAATTTATTAAATTTATAAATGGGATTAGTCTAAACATTGAAGAATCTATATTTGGTAGTTATTTGTGGGCAGTAAAGGGAGATATCTGGTTCCCACATTTGGCTGCAGCATGAACTTAGCTGGAACAAGACACCTCTCTGTGACTCAATTTTTTATTTGAAAAATATTATAATAATGCCTGCCTGGTAATGTAGCAAAAATTAAATAAACAAACCGCAGAAGAAAATGGGAAAAGCCTTTACACAGTGAGTTGTTAATACGTTTTCACCATTTGAAATGGATTTTTTGTAATATTATTAAGGATATCTATGTCAAAAACTAAAATGTTGCTGAGACAGAACCCAGAATTGCTACATTTAGTATTAGAGAGTTGATGAGGACTCACATTAAGAGTTTTCTGTAGGCTAACGAATTTATTTTTAACTAATTAAGGTGTTTATTTTTTTCTATGCAAATAATATATTCTGTCCTTATAGTTTGTTTACAAATCAAATCTAGGTTATATAGTTAGATAAGAAAGCTATGTCTGTTCTCATTATTCATATTCACCTTATTGGGTTTAGACTAGCCGCCTGTGGATATGGAAGTCTTATTAGCATTGCTCTAGAGTAGGCTTCTTAATCTTGGCGAGTCCTTTATAAGAAGTACTTTAGAAATGGCTCACAGTACAAGAGCCTTTCCCAGATGGCCTCAAACGATGTTTTGTAAATGAATAATCAAGACACAAGAAAAATTAAGAGGATCATTGTCTACCAAAGTGTACTTTTCTTTACATAGTAATCTAATGAGAGTTATTGCTAATTTTAGCTCAGGAACATTTGAATTCTGGCCTCCTTCCAAAATTTTATGTGGGTCCTATGACATTTAAACGCTCTAATTCCCAAAAGCCTTTTTAGTTTCCCCAGTATCTGCCAAATGCTGCCTCAGTGCTCAGCAACCACCACTTGTTCCCGGGAGACCTTTTCTTCTCACTACTTTCCCTCTGGCCACTGAAGACAGATCATTGTGCTCAGAATTTTCCCAACTGTGAGATTGTGAAATGTTTCCCTTAGTCAGCTTTCAAATGATAGATTATTTTCCATTGTGAAGAGCCCTGAAATGTTTGTGTGTGTGCATACGCTCTTATTCACTCATGCTGGGTGGAGGCTAGCTGGTACTGTGAGAAGCAAGACAGGAGCAAATTGCTTCTTAGTTTGCCTCCCTGTTTAAAGCATTGGTCATTATATACACAGATTGTTACATACGTAGATCATTTCCTTTCCTTAATGGACTCAGCTCCATTTTGCAAGATAAGAGCTGATGAGTGCATGGCTGGGTATTCGATTATTTATTTGAATATAGATATGCAAGAAAAGAGCAGTGTGATACTCTGCAGCTATCTGTTTCAACTGCAGAAAGAAATAGAGATAATAACTTTAATATGGCATCTGAAGATGCTGTGATCTGTCAGAAGGAAGAATTTTTCCAACAGCACGTTTGTTCCAATGTTAGAGTAAAATGCTCAAGTGATAAAATCTTTTCCTTAGAATTCTGTAAAATACCATTGGAACTTCTAGACAAGATCTACAAATAAAATTTATTCTGTCCAAAAAAGAAAAAAAGAAAATAAAATCATTCTAGCTAAAATGGCTAGGATTCCAGAAGTAACTAAACTTGTGAAGCTGTTATACATGTGTGAAGATTTAACTTGTTACAAAACAAATTCATTTCTTTCTCATTTCTCTGTTGAAAAGACCAAGCTTAAGAAAGTTTTAGCATCTACTTATCTTTTGCCTCAGGAGAGGGCCATTCACACTCAGTGAATGAGATCCCTTCACACCATGGGGGAGTTTATGAGTAGCATTATACATTTTTTGTTTGTTTTGACAGCCCACAGAATATGTTATATATGTATTTCCCAAAAATAATGCTAATTGCTTGCTTGAGTAAAGTGTCTTTCACTCCATCTAGGGAGCTTGTGCTGCTGTGAGCATTTACAAGTTGGGTATGTTTTCAGTGGTGTCGTGTTTAAAGAAACAGTCTTTCACGGTAACAAAGAAAGGGCTCACTCTGAAGTCAACTGTGGATGCCCGAGTATCCTTCAGTTATCCTGCAGGAG
Source organism: Dicrostonyx torquatus (assembly GCA_028555095.1). Classification (NCBI taxonomy): domain Eukaryota; kingdom Metazoa; phylum Chordata; class Mammalia; order Rodentia; family Cricetidae; genus Dicrostonyx; species Dicrostonyx torquatus. Next base: position 3,655,468 of record JAQHUG010000196.1, read on the forward strand.
TTTTCAGCTCACCAGTGCTTGTACAACTAAAGGTAAAAAGTAAAAAGGGAAGTTAATTATATCCTTTCTAGTGGGTCAAGGATGGTCCTAAAGATGCAGAAGTTGCAGGTTTCTCCTATGGCCATAAAGCTTATCATCTCCTGTACTTGGGTTCATCTATGATGAGTTGAATGACACGGTCAACCTTTTTAGCACACCTGAAAGAACATCTCTGCTTTTCTTTGCAAGGCTTTTCAAAAATAGTTTTATGTATTACTAGTTTATAATTGCTGACAAACATTGGCTGAGTACCTACAAAACAACTACTGACAAATTTGGGGACAATTCTATAAATCCATTTTTCCAAATGAACTAATAGAGAAAGATAAGAAGCTAGTGACTGACCATGATGGTTTCACCCACTAAAACAGTTTGCCTGAGCTGACAGGAGCTCACCAACTTCAGCTGGACTGGGAAGGAACAAACAGGTCTCTCTGAATGTGATTGACAGTTACATGGCTGGTATAGACTGAGGGGCCACTGGCAGTGGCACCAGAATTTATCCCTACTGCATGTACTGACTTTTTGAGATCCTATTGTTTTTGGTAGTATACCTGCTCATCCTATAGTAGATATAGTAGGGAGGGCCTTGGACCTTCCACAAAGCAATGTGCCTTACCTTCTCTGAGGATTAGATGGGGTGCGGTGGGAGGGTGTGTGGAGGGAATGAGAGGAGGGGAGAAAGTGGGAACTTGGATTGGTATTTTTTTTAAAAAATCTAATAAATTTTTAAAAAGAAATTATAAAAAGAAGCTACTGGTCTGTTCAAATGGTTATTACCTGGATTTTTGGGTTCTATCTACAAATTAAATCAGATTTTTTGAAACAATAATTTAATGTACACAAACACTATATTCATAATATGTAATACTATATCAATATACATCCCAGAAGATTTATATTCTCCAATGATATTCCTTCTCATTCCAGCCTTGTTTTCCTCATTCTCTCTTTCCTTTTTCTCCTAGTTCCTATCACAAAAAGCAGGTAAGGAGAAAGTGGGAAGAAAGCCTGATTGCAATATTTTATTTGAAAATATTTACTACAAACTTTGATCTATAGTAACTTGTTTTCAACTTTTGTTGATCACATGTTCTAAGAATAGTGATAATTAAAAATTACATGAAATGTCATTTTTGTTTTCTCGATCATGTTGTTTATAGCTAAGAGTGTTTCTAAAGCACACACATACACAAACATATATATATATATATACATAAAAACACATGTATTTTGTGTTTGTGAGTATGTATACATATGTGTGAGTGTATGTGTGAGCACATGCATGAGTTTGTGTGTTTATGTGTGTGTGTGATTGTGCATGAATGTGTGAATAGGAAGCAACATTTTAAGAGATTTTACTCAATTGTGTGCTTTTACATAAAGAGTTTTATTTCCAGCCAAGAATGTACAGAGAAACACATAACAATATATTCCCTTAAATTTACAGAAAATTGTTTTAGGAACATACTAATACTTGCATCTTCTGAATGCATGTTTGCTCGTCTGTGTTTGAGGGTATAACCATGGGCATCTTTTTCCTTCCTTTTTGTTTAGATTCAGCCAGTTGATCCTTCTCTGGTGTCATATTTAAAAGCACATCAAGATTCTTCCTATTCAGTACAGTCCACAAGTCCTCTTATCCACGTCCAGCATCCATCAACTCATCCTTTTCAGAAACCAGTCACAGTATTCCTGCCATGTTCCCCTCTCCCTGAAAAAGAGAATCTTGAGTCTGAACAAGATCACAGGAGACCAGAGAGTGCCACAATGCACAGAAGCCTGCCAACACCTTCATACTTCAACAGGTGAGTCAGAGACCTCATATTGCTAACGAATTTTACAGGAGACAAAGAACATTCCATGATTAACTATAATCAGACGGCTTATATTTAGATATCTGAGGAAAATAGTGTGAAGTGTATCCTCGTTTTTGACTCACAATAGGAAAGAGTTTCAGGTCTCATGGACTCAAAACTATGTCATGTAAAAATATTATGCTTATTTATTTATTTTTTTATTTTTAAAACAATCTTATTTTACATACCAATCCCAGTTCCCTTTCCCTCCAGTCCTCTGGCTTCCCCCACCTTCTACCCAACCCCCAATCCACTCCTCAGAGAGGGTAAGGCTTCCCTTGGAGAGTCAATGATGTCTGTCACATCACTTGAGGCAGGACCAAGCCCCTCCCCCTGACTCTAGGCTAAACAAGATATCCCTCCATAGGGAATGGGCTCCAAAGAGCCATTACATGCACTAGGGATAAATACTAATTCCGCTGCTAGTGGCCTCACAAACTGCCCCAGCCACACAACTGTCATCCACATTCAGAGGGGCCTTTTTCAGTCTCATGCAGGGTGTGAAAATGGTGCTTTTTAATATTATAGATACAAGATTAAATCTTTCAAGAATTTATGATATGGTTAATTATAATAATGCAACATAGTACTTATAATTTTTCATTCTATGATCAAATAAGATAAATTTGATCTGTTAAAAATAAATTTAAATTTCCAGGTGGTGGTGATGCATGTTTTTAATCCCAGGGTTTGTGTCAGAGGAAGGAGGATGTCTGTGAATTTGAGGCTAGCCTGATATACAGAGCAAGTTCCAGGACAGCCAGAGCTACACAGAGAAATCCTGTCTCAAAACCAATTAATTTATTAATTAAATTTGAATTTATATCTACCTACAAGTGTATTCCTTCTCCCAAGTTATATAATCAAATAACATCTTTATGAATAAATTCAAATATACATATTAACTCACCAGTCAACATAAACAAAAAAATAAAAGCCTAACAAATAGAATATATTGTAGGACATTAAACCTAATTTTCGTTTGTATTTTTTAATTCAACATTAATTTTATTTGCTAACAGAGAGGGCAAAGGGGGATATTCCCATTCATTAAACACGAAAGGACTTGTCTTGAAAAACAAGAATATAGCTATTACTACCCATGAGTCCGTCTGCAGCAGATTTGTTTTGTATATTGTTGCCTGCATTATTGTATCAATGTGAGACTTAGGTGTAGTGACATGAAGAACTACTGAAAGTCTGCTAAGTAGTCAGTGATGCAGTCATGAACTGAACCCACATGCTTCCTCTCCATTGATTGCCATCATTTGTCTGGGCTAAGATTTGTATTCTTTTTCCTATTATGCTTACAGCTTCACAAGTTTGGGCAACACTATGTTGGTTTGTGATGAGGGGAGAAAATAAGCATTCTTTACTGTAAGACAAAAGATAGAGAATGTAGGAGTAGACATCAATTTTGCTACTCAACTTTTCCGCAGCTGAGCCACTTTCTAACCCACTTTCACAATTCTTTACTTTTCTTACATATTGCCATCATATATATATATATATATATGTGTGTGTATATATAAAGATAGATAGATAGACAGATATGGCAATATGACATATTTTTCCCATTCCAGTTCAAAACACCCCATTGTTAAAAATATTCTGACCTGTAAAATATACTCTTAAGATGATATTTGAATTATTGTTTTTAATATCTTCTTCTAAATTCTCTTATTTCTATTTGTCACCTATTAAAATTTCCGAGATTCTTGATAGTTCCTTGCTGCTTACACCTTAGTCGTGAGAATTCCTATCTGTGGCTATTTCTTTTGTTAACTCTCAGTCATGGCTCTGTATCTTTATTTGGGAACTTTAATGCCTGGATGTGTACCATAGGATTTCTGCTGGCATGAAGTGGAGCCAATTTCCTCAGATGGCATTTATTTCTGTCTCTGTTGAGATCCAACTCCTACTTCAAAGGGAATATTTTCAAGTTTCAATATGCTAAGCCTTCAAGTTCATGTTTCCAATGTGCCTGTGATTCCAAGGATGAACAGCTCATATTCTGCTTATTCAAATATTGCTTACTGCTGCTGCCTCCTATTTCTTGGTTATTGGAAGGGTGTTTGTCCATATGGAAATCCCCTCATTCCACTCTGATTGTTTCTTCTGCTGTAACTCTGACCTTGTACATATTTTTTGTAGAAAATTTTGCGAAATTTTTTTCAGAGTCCTTTGTCTTATGAAAGTCAAAATATTATATTTAAAAATCATATTTATTATCATCTAACCAGTCGCTTTATTGAGGAAAGGCCCTCAGATTACCCATTCCCAACTTGTTTCTTACCATTCTGTGTTATATGTATTAAATATAAAATCATTTAGAGAATCAACTTCAGAAAGAAATTTAGATAGAAACATAACACATACTGTTCTATCCTTAGGTGCTAGTATTGTCTGATCCATACAGGAACGTCCCATATATCAGAATAATGACATTCATCAATCATTGGCTCAGTCAGCTATGGAGTAAATAAAATATTTTCCATTGGTTCAACCTGAAGCTATTGTTTTGTAAAGTCTTCAAATATACCATATAATATTGCATTGAAGAGTAGTAAGTTCCTATGAGTTGAAAGCCTGTTTGGAAAAATCAAGGGGAAACTCCCTTTAAACACTCTTTAGTAGTATGTCTTCCCACTCACAGAAAAAAAAATATTTAAGTGACTATAAGCAGAACGTTTTATAAAGGGACACTCTTCTGAATGTCTTTTATGTGGTATTAAAGGAATTAAGGAAAATTGACAAACATACAGTAATAGGTGACTGTTGGGCTTGAGACAGTGCACCCCGAGTTGTGCATCTCTCATCCCATCTCCTTGGCAGATTGTCTGAGCAGAATCAACCTAGTTTCTAGAGATTACCTTTTCTTTACAAGCAGACTCAATAGGAGATTATTTTTATTTTTATTTTTATTGTTAAAAGAAAAATTTACATTTACTCCCCTTGTTCCCGGCCCTCCCGCTCCCCCACTACCCCACTGCCCTCCCCCTGCTTCCTTATGATGGTACAGGATACCCTGTCCTATGGGAAGCCCAAGGCCCTCCCCCCTCCATCTCAGTCAACTAACTTAATTCTTATGCAATCAATAAATTGGCCAAGTCGTGAGAAGAAAGTAACTAACTACATTTATCTAATCTTCAACCCAATCAAAGATCTGAGAAGGGAAATAACATTAGGAGATTTTTATGTTAGTTAATGTCACTGTGATAAGGAAACTTTTAACCCTAAGTAGGCTGACCTTTTCCTCTGAATGCACATGAGAAGAGCTTTGGACTCAAGAAACAGCAACATTGCAGGGCGGTGATGGCGTACGTCTTTAATCCTGACACTCGGGAGGCAGAGGCAGACGGATCTCTGTGAGTTCGAGACCAGCCTGGGCTGCAAGAGCTTGTTCCAGGACAGACTCCAAAGCTACAGAGAAACCCTGTCTCAAAAACCAAAAATAAACAAACAAACAAAAAAGAAACAGCAACCTCAATTTCTTGGTGTGTTCACATTTTAACATAAAAAGTAAATTTTCTGTTGCTTAGAAGAATATGCTCACTAGTAATATATAAAAAGAAAGTTAAGAAGAAGAGAAAATAGGTAAAGATGATTTTTCTTCTATATAGTATTTTTCTACTTTCTCTGTTTGCTCCCCTAAAAAACATGCATTAATATTAATTGCTTCATTTTATAGTTTGGTAAAGTGGATTTATCTCTTACTTTACCCAAAAGAATCTTAACAAATTTTACCTCATTTGTATACTGTTTGGTATGCGGTATTCATTGCCTTGGGGATGGGTAGATGAAACACAAAGAACAGAATTTGACTGGGTAGATCATGCTGATCATTAAGACAGGTTGGCAATGTGCATAATTTCACTTTTGAAAAAATAAATGTTTATGTTAGTGCTTAACATGCAGTGTCTTTGGAAGCACAGTCTCAGGGTATAGTACCTGACTTACACATGAGCTTAACTGTGAAGAGTGTTTCTTATATCTTGGAAAAATAATGCTTGGAGTAGAGAAATGAGCTGGTGGTTGTTGTAATGTTGACAGATCATGAGGAATCCTCAGCTATCATGAACAGACACATGGTTGATTATATTATGGAGTCCATGATAAGTGTAAATGAGACTTAGATGTCAATTAAGCAAGAGCCCAAGTTTATGACTTGATAATTTAAGCCAAATAGTTAAAACAGGAAAAGGAAAAAAAAAAAAAAAGAACGCTTAACTCTCAATATCAATCATTGAATTGAAATCCCATAGGGGTTATGCTGGTAACAAATATTAAATTCAGAGTGCACAATTCGACCCAGAAAATGATCACCAATTTTCAAACTAAATACAAAGTTATGTAGAAAATAAACCACTGGAAAATCTCAGTATGTCATACACAGTAGGCAATATGACTTGCACACATTCCCGGTCCATTTACTTTCTGTTTTAGTGTTCCTGTTGAGGCGATGAACATCGTGACCAAAAGTAACTTGGGGAGGAAAGGGTTTATCTGGCTTACACTTCCATCTCATGTGCATCATCACTGAAGAAAAACTGCGTAGTAACTGAAATAGAGACCATCGAGGAGTGCTGCTGCCTTCCTCTCCATAACTTGTCCGGTCTGCTATTGTATGCAACCCAGGACCACTTGGCCAAGGGTGGCACCACCCACAGTAGGTCTGTTGCACATCAAACATGGATCAAGAAAACTCCCTGCAGACTTCTGTACAGACAATCTGATGGAAACATTTTTGCATTTGAGGTTTCTCTTCTTGGATAATTCTATCTTGTGTCAAGTTAACAAAAGTAATATTCATGAAACACTTCTTTTTAAAATAGTTCCATCAAAACATGCATAATTTAAAATGAGAATTGTTTTCAATTTTTGAGTAAAGAAGTTCTTTGTAAAAATCAGGACTTTAATAATTAAAGTAGCTTTCTGAGAAAAAGTTGATCCTGAAACGTTAATGACATTCACATTTAAAGGCTCATACATTATGTATACCACAAAGGGAATGTTCTGAAAGTCAAATGTGATATGAGAAGTTGATGATGTAATTGCATGCAGTACATGTTTTCTTAGACATTAGTAGCATATTTATTTTAGTCAGTGTCTTCAAAGAGCCTGATTCTGTTTGGGGAAGAGATGAACATTTTTAAATAAACCATTTTTAGAAAGTGGTATAGATTTTATCCATTTTAATTTTTCCTAAGTGCAGTTGTAAGAGTGTGTATACAACTGGACACATGTGTGGAGATCCTAGGCTGATGTTGGGTATCTTCCTCATTTACTCTTCACTTTGTTGACTGAATGTGGAAAAGACTGAATCAACTAGCCTGGCCAATCAGTTTGCTTCAAGGATTCTTTATGTCTATCTCCTGACCAGTGGGATTACAAAAGAGCAGACGTATCTACCCACCTGTCATTGTCATAGGTCCTGGGGGTCAGAATTCCTGTGCTCATGCTCCATGTTGTGCTAACTGAACTATCTCTCCAGTCCTTGTTCATACATTTTGGAGAATGTCTTAACATCAGAATGTTGCCATTATTTTTTTTTATCTCAGCCAAGTACTTGTCATTGCTAGGCAGCATTATTGGTCAAAGTTTGATAATAGTGCATCAGCAGTTAAGGACACAGTCTAGTTAGAGAGCTGTTAATCCTAGGAGATATGGATATACCATGTGGTTATTTGACTTAAAGATACTTTGCGTCTATTACTGCCACTCTGATTGATAATTCAGGGCTGTTTTTTCTTGAGTTTTTAAGACAGACTCTTGTTATATACATCTGCTGGCACCAGCTGTGCAGCCCTGTGGGCCTCACATTCTTCGCCCTCCTTCTACCTCAGCCTCCCCAGTAATAAGAGGGCAGGTATATGTTATTGGTCTTGGCTACTAAGGACACTTTTTAAATCACAGAAAAGCAAACAAAAGTCTTTCAAAAAGTGCTGTAACTTTATATATTTATATTTTTGAGTGCTGGGAAAAAAACATAGTCTCTCATTTGTGTTTTTTCTTCAGAGAGTTATATTTCCTGACATGTTTTTACCTCCTGCAGATAATACCTACTACATCTTCATAATTCAAGCTAGAGAAAAATAGGAATTTCCCTCATTTATAAGTATGACTGCTTATCCCAAATATGTCAGAAACTCATAACTGGGTCCAGAAGGAATATACAGTATAGGTCAGCCTATGTTATGAAGAGATAAAGAAACTTTCAACAGTCCTTGTATCTCATTATACTTATATAACTATAACAAGTCTTTCTATCTCATTCTATGGCTATGAAAGGTTGCTTCTCACTTTTAATGCTTATACTTAGACATAGAACAAACACTTTTGGCTGCCATCCTAGCTCTAGAACAGTTTTGGATAGATGTACTAACAGTAATCTTGATGGCCTCAAGGTGGCAAATACCTCTTTAATTTCCAATTAGTTAACTGGAAATAGTTATGTGGTCCCACTCAACTATTGTGATGGAGACATGCAACCCCACTCTGCACTCAAAACAAAGGGTTAGCCACTATTTTAGTGGTCATTGTTTATGAATGCCAGATGCACTATTTGGCTTAAGTTATTGTCTGTCCTGAGTCAGGAAGTATGTGCTTTCACTACACGTTTACAGTCTCATTGGAAACTAAGAGCATTGGTAGTAAAAAGTGAATAGTTACTACCCAGGGTGGGTTTAGGGAAGGAGCAGCATAGTATTTAGTGAAATTGATTTCTAGAATGACCAAGATTCTGATTTAGTGTGAGTATATCCTCTTATGTAAATTAATTTTTAGCTTCAGGGATTAAAAAACATCTACTATATCTGTGATTTTAATCTAACATCCCATAGCCAATTTCCCTAATTTTTATATATTCTATCTAAGTCCTGAAAAACCAATAGAGGACTTTCAAAATAATTTAAGCTTAGACCAATTCTTTGTTTCTGACATATCAGTCTATGATACTGAGGTAAGTTTTATAATTCTAGTTATCTACACACACACACACACAAACATGCACATACACACATAAACTACACACATAAACTACCACATCACACAAATTCAGCACACACACACACACAGAGAGAGAGAGAGAGAGAGAGAGAGCAAGACAGAGAGACAGAGAGAAATCTTGATTTTAGTAGCTAGCTAAACTGTTTTTGTCTCCTAGCAAGTTGCAGGATATTTTCCTCCAAAGATGTCCTGTATCAATGGATTTTCAGCTTTGGTTGTGAAGAATAAATGCAAATTAAATGAATGCAAGAAGAAAATTCATTGAAAGACCTCTTATTTAGTCTCATAAACCCCACTGTCTTTTTCACATTGATTTTCCCCTTATTCCCCTAATATCTAGATGTTCTTCTTAATATTCACATCTTTAATTAATTTCCTTAGTCCAGAGCATTGCAACCAAAGAAAAATGATGAGCCACAGTCTCTGCATTTCTACATGGCCAAATGCCAAAGAAAGGAAACCATGTTACCTGGCTCTTATAAATTGGTCTGTGGAATGATCTCTTGTTGGCAAGCAGTATCATACAGTACTTAAGCTGTCAATCTTTGGAAGGGACATATTCTATAAACCCAAAAAGCAATTAAGAACGTGTATTGGCTAGCTGTAGGAAGTGGTATGGGAATATTAATACTACTTAACACTTTCAATGACTGTTTCATAAGTTCAGTTCTTGCATATGCAATCCTACAATAAAGACAGTATTATTCTAATGTGATAACCAAACGACTATACATAAGGTCATTTATAAGAGACAGAATCCATCCAGGAGAAGAAATAGTGTTGGAATCTTTGATTTTACCTAGCATGTTATACAATCACTGTTGAGTATCTCTAAAGTATCCATGCTTCATCTCTGAGTTTTTTATGTTTCTAAGAGTTCCCTTTTAATCCTCTTTGTATCATTAGTAAAATGTATTTTTTACTAAAGTGTGATTTGTGCTATGTAATTTTTTGTCTATTTCTGTTACCATTTTATAGGACCAAGAGTGCCTCCATCAGAAAACCTGGTAACAATGCTTGTGAAACTTTGAAATTACTAGGATTCAGAAGTAGAGACAGTGGCTGGTTTGGGATTGATGACACTGTGGTGAGAACTGTCCAGAAAGGCTTGGTATCTTTCGAATTATGTGAACACTTAGAGAGGTAAGACCATAGGAAACAACCAGAGGTGATGACACTCTACTCCAGCCTGTAATTAATGGGTAGGAATGGAATCCTAGGATTATGTATTTATTACTCAGATAGAAACATAAGCTGTCTTTCGGAGTTCACTTAAAAGCCAAACCACAATTGACATGGATCCACTGCGATTTTGCTCCTGATAGTTTAACTAGGACGTTCGAAACAACTTGCAGCATAGGCTTAATTTTATAGGTTTCTCTTAACACCAAAATAGTTTCAAAACAGCACCTTCATTTCTTAAATTCCACAGGATAGTAATTAACTGTTCGTATTATGCTCATCTCATAACTATGTAGATATAACCTGAATTTGTTATTTCAGTTCCTTCATTTAGCTTCCTCATTTCCATGTTTTCTAGACGGCCCATTAAAGGAGCGTTTTAGACGGTTTTGAGGTACATGAGGAGTAAACACTCATGAAGAAAGGCAATCACATATAAGCCTAAAGATAGGTTTTATTTCGTAATGACGACCTTACCTCTATGATTATCCCAGGCCAAATACTGCAGAAATACAGTGAGAGATGAGAGGGCAAGTGACTGGCTGAGGAAGGCCTCTCTGGAAGACCCTATGAGGGAATGAAAGAAGCAGACGAACCCATGGAGGATGATGGGAAAGCTGGTTTCCGTTGGATTTCCCCCAGCCTGGTGCCTCAGGAGAGCTCTGGAGTACCACAATGGTTGGCTTTGAAAGTTACACCTAGGCCGGGCAGTGGTGGCGCACGCCTTTAATCCCAGCACTCGGGAGGCAGAGGCAGGTGGATCTTTGTGAGTTCAAGACCAGCCTGGTCTACAAGAGCTAGTTCCAGCGCAGGCTCCAAAGCCACAGAAAAACCCAGTCTCGAAAAACAAAAAAAAAAAAAAAAGGAAAGTTACACCTGACAGTCCTTGTCTGTGAGAGAAGGCTGCTCTGGATGAGGGCTTCTGTTCTCAGGAGAACAAACAATGGTAAACTTGTCCCTTTCTGGGATCCAAGTCTGTATCAGCTTCCCAGGAGGGCTGTAACAAAACGTCACAAATCTATTATCTTACAGTTCTAGACGTTCAGTGTCCCAAATCAGAATTGTTAGAGGGTTTGCTCCCTTTGAGAACTCAAGGGAAGAATCTACTGGAGGCCTGTCCTTGGCTTATAAATGCCCCTCTTCCTCTTCACACAGTGTTTTCTGAATGCTTCTTTTGATGTTAAAAACTCCTCCTTGAAGTACACTAATAATATCGAGTTGGGGTCATCCTAGTGACTTTACCTTAATTTATATACCTCTGTAGTGACATAAAATGTTACCTGAACACTAATATTTGAAGATAAGATTTAGGGTGGGACAAAAATTAATCTCAAAACATGATCTGTCACAAAAATTCACACATCAGAGAATTGGAAATGAGTATTTCATTCCTACCTACATGTGCTATAGAAATAGATTTTTTTGTATATAGTTTGCTTCCGTGTTTTGAAGTATTACTTTGATACTCTGCAACAGAGTGTAAGTGCCTTACCCTGTTTAATTATAGAATGACAAAAATTTCAAACCTTGCCAACTGCACATTCTTATAAAGAACATAGCATACTCACACAAACCTGGGTGGCTTAGTCTGTAATAAATCTAAGGGTGCATGGTTGCAGCTGATTTAAACATAAAATAGTTGGTTTATCAAACGACTTTCAGCATTAGTAAAAATATAGGATATAAGATGTTTTTAAAAGTGTACCTATACAGTGCATTTACACTGATTGGAGCTTGCAGGACAGAGCATGGTTCTGGGAGAATCAGTGAACACTGAATCTTAACCCAGGATGCTAGTCTACAATGTGCATGATATATAAACACTGTGTCATTTGTGAGACTAAATGTATTATATTTTTCTTCAATCAAAAACAATATTGCTTACTATTATTTCATATTTTTAAATGTTAGAATTTTGGATTATTCATACTATCAATTAGCTTAAAACAGAAACGTACTATTTTGGCTATATAAAACTGTTTCCTTTACATTCTTTTCCTTTCTTTTTTAAGAGTGCAGGTATCTATGAAGTCCAGGAGGGAGTGTATGATTCCTTGGGGCTGACTAACTTGTGTCCTATGCTAGCACAGAATGTGATATTAACCACTGAGAAATCTCTATATGCCTTTGTTTATACTTTTCATTCTCTGCCCATTTTCATTTTAAATTGTTATTTATTTAGTTAGTTAATATTGTTTGAGACATTATCTTGCTGGCTCTTCCTGTATACTCTGAAACTTTCTGTTTACACATCCATGCCAATTCTCCTGTCTCAACCTCCTTACTGCTGGAATTACAGATGTAAACCAATCCATATAGATTTATTTAATTTAATTTTGTTATTGTTAAAGTTTAAGGCACAAATAGACATTATTCTAGGACTACATAGCATCAGAGTCACCCAAATACTGCCTTTTACCTTTTTACTTTGTCCACTAGAAGGTCTTCAGGGGCAACAACATACCTGGAACTGCCATCTCTTATGATAGCAGTGCCGTTTTCTGGGCCTCTTCCGGATGGCAAACCTTATGTAGATAAAAGTACAATCTAAATTAATGAGAAAATATATTAAATTCAAAATGCAGTGATATAGTTGCTTTTTGTTATCATCATGTACTGTACATAATTACATTGCTGCAATTTTATACACTTGGCAGAGCAATAGGTTTTTCATACCACCATTACCATAAAGATGTGGATAATATCCTTGTTCTGTGGTGTTAAGACTGCAACATCACTAAGCAATAGTGTTTCTCAGCTCCCTTATATTTATATTTTATATAAATATATATATGTGCAGTCAGTCATTGATTGAAATGATATGGGATGCATGACTCTATAATGAAAACAAGGGACCACTTTTAGAACCCAGCTGATACAGGACTATTACTTTAAGGCTATGTTTTAGAAGGGGTATGGTAATGTAGACTTGTAGTCTCATCAACCTGAATAAGGACTGGACTGTCCTGAGTTCAAGGCTAGCTGGGCTACAGAGCAAGAACAAACCACTCCACAATAGCAAAGAGCATGTTTTAGAATTTAGCTTGAGACCTCGGGAGAGGTGTCAGTCAGTAAAGTTACTGCCATGCAAGCAAAAGGACCTCAGACTCAAACACCTTAGCATGACAGCTCACATCTCCAACTCCAGTATTGAGGAGAGCAGAGAAAGGGAGATCTTTGGAACTCATTGGCCAGCAAGGCTAGGGGACCTGATGAACTCTCTTAGGTTCACCAAGACACTCTATGAGACATTATATCTCAGATAATAAGGTGGAAAGATATGGTGGATGCCTAACATCCAATGTTGATTTCTGACCTCCACATTCATGCACATCCATGTGCCCAAACAACCAAATGTACAGATGTACACACCCACACAAACAACATGCACATAAAACACACAGAAAGACAACAAAGAATTTAGTTGATCTGAACTAGTTTCTTGACTGCCTGGGATTTCACTAAAGCCCCTCATTACTATAGGTAGTTGATCATCAGAATGCTTGCTTTAAGTGCAAGTTAAGAAAAGTAACTTTTTCCGTGGGTCTGTGGTATTTCAATGTTTCTTATTCATCTTGAGTCTTGTCTCTTTCCCTGCGCACAGGTTTATTGTGCTCCACCTGTCTTCCACAGTGGACAATAGCCACCTGGTTTCTTTTGTGAAGTCTTTAGAGGAAGCCTTCCTCAGCACCACTGCCTGCATTGTTCTGTCACACCAGAAGGACAATCCACATAGAGTGGTTATTTTAGTGGTACCTTCTAAGGAGTTAAATCTGGCACTGAAGAACTTGCGCTCAGAAGGGTTTGGAGGACTTCCAGAATCATCTAGACATTTCCAAGTAAGAGAAGGAGAACAACTTCTTTTAAGGTTTACTGGAAACATATTTGGCTCAAGTAAGTATGAGGAAATAGTCTTATATATTCTAAAGACTATAAGGCACAATCCTTAGCTGCAACACCCTAAACTTGTATTACCAAGGAAGACTTCCTTTTAGAGAACTCGGGAAACATTTAGAAACTAAGTCTATCTAGGTACTATTCTTTTTCTGTACAGGGTAACATGTGCCTTTACAGACAGATTGTAAGTGATATTCTTTTAGAAACAGTCTTCTTTGTGATGGTCCAATGAATTCAGGCTAGCATCACATCTTCCCTGTGGCAGCTTCTTCTCTTCTAAATGCTCCCTGCTTCCACTCAGTAATGTGAATGTTTACATACAGTAATAATCTGTTGAGAAGAATGTCATGTGACAGATGACCTCTCACTTATGATGATTTGACATAGAAAAGTTGGCTTTATGATAAGCAATAGCAATAGACGCCAAGTAGAAATGGCATATTCTGGGTTTTGATCTTTCTCCAGTTTAGTGGTTTTAGGAATGATACAGTCTGTGACATCATAGCTCTTAGTTGGCCATCTAGTCTCAAGGAGAAAGGACTAATATTCTGTAATATATTGAGTTGCTAAGCCATGGTGTTAAGTATTTGAAATATATTAAATGTGTTTTTGACATGATATTTTCTATTTGTTATGTTTATAAGAAAGTGACAGTGTCACAAGTCCAGGAGCATCTGTCTGTTACTCTTATGAACTGTATTGGCTTCCATTGCACTTACAATATTCTACATAGTCTTTAATGTATCCTTCAGGAATCCAGCACTGGTCAATAGACACCCATTGGATAAATGATTAGAAATAAACCATATAATTTCTTATTTTAAATTCTATGTTTTATATTGCTTATTTTAAAGTATTTTCTCAGAAGTGTGTTCTGCATTTGGAACGTGGTCTGAGATACAAAAGATGCTTAGGAATATTGTATGAGGGTGGCACACCCTTCAGATTTCTCATTCCCACATTTACCCAGTGTTAATTTTATTCCTCTTATAAACCTTGTTCAAATGGGACATTATTGACTCCAAGATTTAAGTTTTGTTCATATTCTCAGGAGATACTCTTCACTGGGATGGAAGTTCAGGGGACTTCCTTGTCTGAGGTCCTCTCAGCCTCCCAACACCATCTTTCACTGACTGTAGAGAATATATAGGACATGACAGTGCTGAGAAAAAAGAACAATGTGGTGGCTATGGGAAGTACTGGAGGGGAGGTAGAAGTAAGGGTTAGGGGAGGTGAAGAAGATACAAGGCAATGAAAGGGGAAGTGAAAGAAGAAAAGAGAAGAAAAGTAAGGAGATAGCTAAAGGCACAGAACTAAAAGTCTTCAGAGGAATTGCCATCTGGGTGTTTGTTTTCATCAGCTACTCAATTTCAATTTCTTCCTTTAGTAAAACAGAATATCAAAGGTATACTGATAAGGGTGGGGTATGAGGGAAAATTAAAGAGTAAATTTTGTGGAGATTTCTGAATCAGGAACCTTGCTATACCCTTGACTTGATGTAATTGTTGTATATTTATAAATCAACATGCATAACATTGAATCCATGATGCCTACTAGCTGTCATTCAGAAAAGGGCCCCCAAACCTTAAGAGGTCATTGTAGCTCACAAAGAAAATGAGGTTTGAAGCCAGTCCTGGCCCTCACAAGGGTAAGTGAGACCCATTATTACCCATTATCTCCAAGTCTAAACTGCCTCTTCCATTCTTACATACAATAGCTCAGTCATTGGAGGAAGGGGGAAAGGAAGGATGTGAATGGCACCTTCCTACTTAACTTTTTATCAGAAACCACACTGCGAACCCAAGGAAACTCTCTAAAGAGAGATAGTCAGAGCTCAGGAGTACTCTACCCAAACTAATGGTACAAATGATTTTTCTGTAATACCTAAGAGGCAGCTAAACAGGACTGAGCTGCTGTTTTCCCAGGCAGGGAACTTGTCTTCATTGAATCATTCAAGGGTCCCATGCTAAATTAAGACACCTAAAGGCTGGCATACGTGCTGTCTATGAGGGATGGAGATGATCTAATTGTCATTCAGAGAAACTGAGGCAGGCAAGATTTCCATATTCTTTCTATTGTTCATTTCCAGAAGATTCTTATTCATATTAGGATCCTCACTAGAATTTTCTGGATCTAGGAGAAACATGACTCTCCACAAAGAGCTGATCCCTATCTCTTCATCAGAACCCATGAGCTAAGAGAGATAACCCCAGGTGTCCTCTGCCTGCTGGGCCCTCATCTCCTCCCTGATGCCTTCTCTCCTACCCTAATGACTCCCTATTTCATCTTCTTAGTTGTTTGAGGAAGCCTTCCTTATTCTTTCTCATCACATCATACTGCTTATTTTATTTTTACAGATGTTCACGGTTTTTTTTTTTTTGTGTCCCCTGCCACAGATACCACTTTCTATTTACTTACTTACTGGGAATTTCTCTATAAAGACCCCATTGGAAGGAGGCAGTGTGGTTGGGGGCATCATACAATCCCCAGCACCTAGGATCAGAAGGATGATCATTCCTAGGACCATTGCAGAAATTTTACCAGTTATGACAAGTGCTCCACAGAGGGGTAGCATGACAAGGTAGACAACAACTCTGATGAGAATTAGCTTCACTGTGAGCGTTGAAGAGACTAGTTAATGAGTTATCTCTGTAACTGAGCCATTTTTGTAAGACCTTGACAGACCTTTGAGTAGAAGTTGTGGATAGTGGGTAAGAATCAAAAAAACACCCAGAGCCACTGTTTCAGGATACCTAGTTTCCTGGCATAACTAGCACTTTCGCTTCCTCATCTGACTTTTCTAGGGAAAGCACTTCTTCATGCGTGTGTACTGCCTATGACATAAAAAAAAAAAAGACATGGAACCCACGCTTCTGAGAACAATTATGTATTGCTGTAAGAAAACCAGTTATTCGCAAAAGATAAATAATTTTTTAACATGGCAAGTATTTCTGCAATAGTGATTGTCTCAATTGTCTACTAAGGACTATGTGTGTTATATGGTGAGAAGAGAAAACACTCTCCAAAGGTCAACCAGTCAAAACTGTCCTTTGTGAGTTTGAAATGTCACTTTCATTTTTACTTTTTTATATGTGTTAGAGGAAGAGGAAAAAAATGTTATTACTTTTATGTTTTTTTAACCTTTTGTTCCTTTTTATTAGAGATTGATGGCCCTCAGAATATAGTGTTCTCTTTTAACAAGGACGCAAGCCCAAATTTTTAAAAATAACATAACAAGTTGTTTATCAGGCCACCCATCTGTTACTGATAAATCATCAATAGTTGTATTGCTATTTAATTTATAGATGTGACCTTTAGAGTTCCTTTACAGATACTACTAATTTTTACAAGGTGTTGACTGACATGATAGGGTTGCAGAGTCTAGATCTGAATTTAACCAATTTAGGGTTATCTACATTTTATGTATCCTGCATATTAATCATCACTTATAAGTAACTGTAAATCTAACAGGGAAAGAAGAGATAAAGCAGCAGCAGCAGCAGCAGCAGCAACAACAACAACAACAAAGAAATTTCCTAAGTCATAGCTGACTAGGACCAGAGTAGAGTTGTTCCTTCTGATAATTCTTGGGGTGGGAAACAGAGACCTAACCTGGCATTAACTCAAGGGAGTAATTTTACAATTTAGGTCATATTTTAATTACCTCAAATAGTTTTAAATCATTAAAAAATCTAATGTGAACCCTTCTTAAGAAACACACCTCTCCTCCTGTAAGTTACTGTCTTCATAGAGATCTGCTTCACTCAAGGAGCCAGATTGCCACAACACAATCTTATGTAAAGGGGACCATTCCTGTCCTTTCCACAACTGAGAAGTGGTCTATTCCTACTTTTAAATGTAGTTTAGAAATTTGTCAAAAATGTCTTTGAGAAGTCACATCAGGGAAACAGCAATATCTTCAAAATATTTTACTGAATTTTTCCCTCCATGCTAAACAGAAGGCATTCATTTTGTGAGAGATAGCTGAGGATCTCCAGCTTTATAGATTACTAGAGAGTAGAACTTCAATTTAGCATTTCATTAAAGGTTTAATTATTTTGGTTAGCATTCAGATGAAATACAACAGGAGAACCCTGCTTCAGTCTCTTCATTTCCTATCATGTTGTCATTTATCCAACATTTAATATGCACCAGGAGTTGGGGCAATTGTTTTATTCATATTACATCAGGTCCTTTAAAAGGGTAATCTTAGACAGTAAGCGCTGTTTCCCCTGTTTTAAAGATGAGGAAGTTAAGGAAGGGCCTCAAAGTTCCTCTAGTGTGAGAGCACTGCACAGATATTACCATGCAGAAAACTGGCAGACGCTGGACTCCACACCAGACATTTACATCCCAAGCACGCCAACTCAGCTGTTCCATCAGAGCTTCCTAAAGATGCTACAGTGGTGATGCAGGCAGGCACCATCATAAGAAGCAGCAGTATCCCTTTCATTCCTGCAGAGGTGGAAATTCCTAGTTACAAGTTTCATTATTTTCAAAAGAAGACTTATCTTTGTCTTCCTTGTCAGAGAATCCACCATTTTTTCTTAATAATGTCAACATATCCAGTAAATATTCCATTTTGAAGTTCCATAGTATCACTGTCTTTTTCATAATTGTGAATACATTTTATTTTTGTTCTCTTTCCTATGTAAGCCTTTAGCTTGGCGGTGCTGGCACATACTTTGAATCCCAACACTTGGAAGGCAGAGGCAGATGGATCTCTGAGTTTGAGGCCAGCCTGGCCAATAGAGTGAGTCCAGGACAGCCAGTGCTACACAGAGAGACCTTTTCTTGAAATAAACAATTCTAAACAAACCAACAAGACTAAGGAAACCATGAGATTGAAGTGGTAGAAACTGAGTATAGTAAGCATGGTAGAGTAACTGAGAAGCTGAGTTTGTAAACATTGTGTGTGTGTGTGTGTGTGTGTGTGTGTGTGTGTGTGCGCGCGCGCGCGCGCGTGCGCGTAGGGGTTTGTTCTATCCTTCTATCACATGGGATCTGGGGATTGAAGTCAGGTAATCACGCATTGTGGCAGGCACAACTTTGCCAGTTGAAGCATCTAGGAAGTCAAAGAGTTTAAATTTTAATGGTCTTTAATTTAATTTTAATTTACAATTAAGTAGCCACATGTCTTAGGAGAATAAAGTACTAAAATATTCAATGTGAGGTCATGGCAGTGCACAGGGTGATAGGAACAGCACAGAGGAGGGGAAAGATAATTCTTGGAAAGTGAGGGAAACTTTCTAAAAACTGGAAAATGTGAATATTTCTCCAACAGCTTCTTGATGTAAAATCATGGACAGGCAAAATAAATGCTATATTCCATGTAGGAGCTTCGAGAGTATATGTGGTCCAACTACAGGTGAGAAATCTTCCTAATGATCTACAATAACCCCGCCGTTGTTCTTAGGTTATAAGTTCACAAGGAATGGCATAGGCAAGCACTGTAACTAGATTTGATAAATGAAAGATCACTTGGATTTTCAAAAATGAAAGCAAGTGGATCATCTTATTGGTGACAAATGCATCTCTTTTTAGGCAATGGGAAGGATTATGGGAAAGACTACAAACTCATTTTCCACCTGCAAAGAAAACCGAGGCTAGAACTCCATATCAAAGAGGTGGATGAATTTGGGAACTATAGCTGCCCTCATTATAAAGGCGCCATTGTTGTTTATAAGCTACCCAGAGAGAAGATTGTTCCCAGCCTGGATCAATCCCTTCATGAAAATCTGTACCAGTTGCCAGTTTGCAAATTACCATTGAAATTGCCCAAGGTAAGTTACTGATCTTCCTATGTAACAACTTTATTTGCTTCTTTGTAATTCCCTATTACAATCACCTCTGCAAGCAAATGGCTACAGAGGGTTAAATCACCTAATAATAAATTTGATAAAGGCGTAGGCAGGGCCAATTCTAGAGTGACAGAATATGTATCAGGTTTCTGCTGTTGCTGATGTTAGTTTTTCTCACTAGAGCAATGGAAGTTGATTGGTTCTTCAAAGCAGGTTGTTAATGACCATGGAAACAACATCATTCATCTTCTGTAACTACATCTGAAAAACTGAGACATTTGTGAAAACGCTGAGTGCATTTCAGAGTGTACTTGAAGGACTGATCATTCTGAACATGGGTCTACCATCAAAATAACTTCACTAAGACTAACTAACTCCGGGACATCTACAAATTTTTATTAGCTCACAATTTGCCTCCTGCTGGAAAGTCAGATTAAATTATCACCCAGAAAAGGCAAACATATAAAAATATATAAACATTTTATTATTGTATAAGTAATTTCTTTCTATAAATAGGTATAATTAACTATATTCTTAATGGAAATGATGCTGAAAAATTATTACTGTCCTGAAAAGACACTTGTTACTTTTAAAGAAAGCTAAATAATTTTATTCTGTTCTTACCATCTGTGTTTTGAATCTCATTACATGTTTTCCATATACATATTTTGTACATTTTTTAGATGTCATATACTTCAGACAATACATAAACTCACTATATAGCTGAGGATGATCTTGAACCCCACACCCCCTTGCTTAGATCCCAAATGCTAGGATTACAGTGCTAACCATCACAGTTAGCCTTTGTACTGCCTTAATTAATTAATATTCATTGTACTTTTGAAAGAGACATGCTCTTCTAATGTTTTCATTAATACAGAGCTATAGATAGAAAATGTAGTCAGAAGCTGTGTTGTCAGAAATGGTAGCTATTGCCCACATGGCTATCTTCAAACATGGAACAACATATGGCTAATCTCAAAGGGGATATCCTGTGTCAGATAGATTCAATAAGAGATATGAATGAATCATAACCTGTTTATAGTTATGAAATGACATATTTGTAATATTTTGGTTTGATCAGGTTAAATAATATATTCTAAAAATCAATTTTATTTTTCCTTAAGTAACTGCTAAATTGAAATATACATCTCAAAACTTTTTTCTGTGGACAAGCACTTTCCTAGATAAACAGAACCTAATAGAGTATGTAAAACATGTATAAAAAATGCATTAGAAGATTATAACTAATTAAATATTGGTATAAATAATGCCTTAATAGTTGTTAAGAAGTTGAAAAGAGCATCGCAGGAAGCTGAAAACAGCAGACCTTTAGTGATGATTGCATCACTTTTTTCTAACCTGTTTTGTTCTTGGGACTTTAACCACGAGACACAAAGGGAACACTGGCCTACAGCAAGGAAATAGAGTGCTTTTGCAAGGAAATAGATGATAGAACTATTTTAGCAGAAATTCACATTTCAATTAAAGCCATTACCATAATTTCTAAAATAGAAAAGTGCTCTTAAGTGCTTTTATATGCACTGTCCTTAAATCCTTACCGAATCCTTTGGTGCCATTGTTCTTGTGTTACTGGAATTGGAGACAGATCAGGTTCAGTCATGTTGTCTGGGGTCCTAGAGCCAAGTGCAGAGGAAGGATTCCAACTCAAGAAGTCTGTTCTCGGGTGCTCAGCAACCACTTTGCTGCTGCTTCTTAGCAGACATAACTTCTATTCTTAGACCAGAAAGCAGAATAGAGTTGCAGGTATCTAGATTCTAAAAGTTGTAGGACAAGTCAAAAATAAAAGGAAATAATATAGGCCAACTATTAGAAAAAGTTAGCAAATAGCATGTCATGGACACCAGCCAAACCAAAGCAGTGTCCGTGAAGAGGAGTTTAATTGCAAAGAGCGAGCAAGTACTGAGCCATGTGAGCCCTTTCCTTGCTGGATTGAAGAAGGGCACTAGGTGGAGTATTGAGCAGAGAAGGACAAGCTGTTGAACCACTGATGGTAGAAACTATTATATGTTCAGAACAATATAGTCATATAAATGAACACTCAGCCCAATTTTATTTATATATATCATATATTAAATGTATATCATATAATATATAGTGTGTTGTATGTCCATATGTATGAGAACGGATATCTATCTATCCATCTGCCTGTCTATCTATCTATCTATCTATCTATCTATCTATCTATCTATCTATCTATCTATCTGTGTATTTATCTGCCACAGTAGAGGTCTGGGGATAATATGGGGAAGCTGGTTCTCTCCTTTGCCTACTCAGCAGTCTCTTTAGCTCTTATTTTGAGTCTAATGTGCATAACAATTTATATACTATATGGGATGTACAAAGTTGTAGAGCATGTGCTTAGCATATGTGAGGTTCTGGCTTCAATCACCATCAGCAGTAACTGAGAAATATAGATTTATGATGTAGAATTTTTGATATATACAGAACACGTAATGATCAGGCCGCGATAATTAGTACAGCCATCGCCTCAAACACTAATTGTTTTAGAATACCTAGGAAGGAAGAATTTGAATATTCTCCTGTATCCTTTACCTCCTCTTTAACTTTCAAGTCCCTGCCCACATGCTATTTGCTGTCCGTATCCCCCATCTACTAGGTATCTTTTAACTTGCAACCATCTTTAGGTTTATTTGCTGTGTTTAGACCTAGTCTGCCCTGCCCAGTTCCTGTCCTGAATGGTGAGAAGACAGCCTGACTCGGATCAGGCACTAAATATGTGTGATTACACGGGAGAGGTGCTTTATGCACAGCCCTCATTAGCTTCCTTGGGGATCCCAACTGTGGACTGGTTGGAACACTTGGACTTTCTCAGATCAATATCTTAGAGCTTACTTGTGCAAGCCCTTGCCTGTCACCCTGCGGAGATGAAGTGTGTGAACACATAAAGGTTAGGAGTGGAGGATACCTATGAGGACTGCTCTCCAGGCTCTTTAATTGAGCCTGTTTCTTCCAGAGAGCAGTGTCACTACGCTGCAGCTATGGCACGATCAGAGGGAGACAAAACTGACCACGGTAGGACTTTTTAGTAGAAAGTGCCGGGACTTTACTTCCACTGTGTCAAGCTGTGGGAAGAGAGAGCTTATGTACAGAAAAAGGAATTTCAATACAAACATGATATAAATTGAACTTTCAGGTATCCATATTTCCTCTATGGCCTGTATGACTCTTGAACTTAATAGGCAGATTAGCCTAGTTAGTCAACTTAGGAGTTTATGGAGATTTTCCCTGCGAGAGTGTTTGTAACTGATCACCATAAATGTGTTGCAAACTCTTTTCCTGCTCTGACTCTGACACATACTTCTCACCCAGTAGCCTGCTCCTGTTGGCTTCCTCTTGTACCTCTGCCTCAGTGCGACCTTTCCCAGGGAGCTGTCCTGACTTCACCATTTAGTCTAAGCTCGGTGTTTTTCATATGTGTAGAACAGATTCTGTATCTCTTTCTGGTTACCGCATTTCATTACAATGCCTTGCTTATTCTTTCTCAATGAACACTTTCCCACGTTACTGTTTTTATAGCCTTCATTGAGAATCTTTTAGACATTTTCTCAAGCCATTATCAACCCCTCAGAAATTCTATTACAGATATATGTATGTTACATGTACAAATGTATGTATGTTTTAAATGGAAGACACATACTTTTTAAAATTTCTAACTGTTTTAAAGACATAAATTATTTATTATTTTTATTTTCATACTCGTCTTTGTCTCGTGATCCCCCTTCCTTTTTCTCCAATTACCGTCTTCTTTCCACTTACTCCCCTAGTGGCTACACCATTAGAGAAAATGATACATGCTCCTCTAGCAGATGTTAACAGTCGTTCACTCTTCAGGCAGGAACTAGGCCCCATGAGGATCTCCTGTATCCAAGGTGGAAATTGCGAGAGACCAGTCCTATGCAGGTATCCATAGCTACTGCTCAGGCTTGTAAGAACAATGTCAGATCTGGATGACAGCCATACGTGGTCCACTTACCCATCCTCTGTCCATTAACTTCCTTTTGACCTTTCTTCTGCAATGTTCTCTGTGCCTTCAGGTGCATGCATTCTTGTGTACATGTGTGTGTGTGTGCATGTGTGTGTGTATTATGTTGTTTAAAACTGAGCACGCATTTGTCCTGATTCTCATAATTTTGAACAAATATGAGTCTCTGAATTAATTGCCACCCTCCTTAAAAATCCATATATCTGTCCCATGCTGAAAGTAGAACTAGTTATGGATAGAAATATAAATATCTACTAGGAAGCAAGAAAGGATCACTGGGAGGGAAGCCCTAAGTCAGGAAACTAAAATAAATAATAAATAGCAAAGTATATACTACGTCGGCATGAAAACACTTAAGTAGGGTTGGGGAAATGTGGGGTTTGGAGGGTTACCAAAAAGGTAAAGGTACATGTAAAAGCGTGTAAAAGCCTATGGCCTTGCCTTATACAATTAAAAAGCAAGTTTTAAGAAAGTTTGGAATAGAGGTACTTTTCCTTTATGGATGACTAATTCTGTTCTAAGAAGCCATAGACTTTTAAGCAAAGCCTTTATTAGATGTGGAACACCTCCCTAGGAGTTGTTGACCAGAAAAGTCTCAGAGGCTCCAAAACAATACACCCTATCGTCATTGCTCTTGGTTCCCTACCAGAATATGCTGATAAAACTGTATCTTGAATATACTACATGCTCTGGTTATAGGATACAGAAATTAAAATGGAACTGAGCTGGGCTCTCCCCACCCTCTCTCTCTCCTAACTAGCCACAGTGCTGGAATGTGCTATTCAAGTTTCTGGGTAAGTAAACTCACTCAGCTATAGATCATGTTTGCTGCAATACTGACCTGCCAGGCAAGATATCTCCTGGTTCACTAGTGCCATTACCTCTACTATTTTAAAAATAACTAACTGCTCACTGCTCTATAATCAGATGTGAAGCCCACTCCATATGTAGGAATACAGACTGGTACTGTAACATTGATCAAAAGCACATGGCTAGAAAAGACATCGTCCAACCTGGGAGCACACACAGTATTTTTCTAAATAAGCTTGTTGTGAAACTACGTTCTGATTATTTCAGAATGTCCCTCCCTCTCTCCCTTCCTTCCTTCTTTTCTTCTTATCTCCTCATCTTTCCTTCTCTCTTTCCTCCACCCTGTCCTTTTCCGGTCGCATTTAGAAGACATCTCTCCTGGAGGGCTTTGTTTCTCCCCCTGGGAAGGCATGATTGACAACACAAACTTTTAACTTTTTCTACACAACTCTACCATGCATCTGATAGCACAATCTTGGAGTGTCTTTTAAACGACTAGATCAATGAGGTCATTTCTACTAGTGTTAAAATTGTGCAAACTTGAAACTTACCATCTTGAAACTACATCAGCATGTTAAAGATAGAATGTCTTAAATATCTGCTGCTTTTCAAAGTCTAATTGACTATCAATGTGCCATCTGTACTTTCCTTTCTTCCTGGATGAGTTTGTACAGGGCTTTCCAGACTCACACTCTTGGCCATAGCTTTACAATGCCTCTGCAAATGAGTTCCTCAGGGCTAAGAAAGAATCTGTGGCTGTGGATGCTTTTCTCCCCTTTCATCACTAACGTGAACCTAAACGGGAACTGAAACTGTGACCTTTGTTTCGTAAAAGCAGACTACTTCCACAAAATTTAGAGTAAGAAAAAAAACTCCAGCTCAGATAAGCAGCATGAAAATGTGTTACTTTTCAGTAAATAGAAGTATGCACAGAAAGCAAACAGTAAATACTTCTAACAGAGTAAATGCTGTGTCTTACTTTCCATTCATAGAAGAAACTATAATGTTAAGCACCACTTAGAACAGTTTGAAAACCAGATCCCCTTAAAAATGATTCTAATTTAAAGCATACTAACACATAAACTCCACCACAAACAAGTCCACCCTAGTACCTTGGTAAGATCTAAAGAGCTAAGTGATTGTTACAAGGTAAATAAAATCTGGATGTCCTTTTTACCTGTAAGATCAAGACTTCAAGAATATTTGAAAAATAAGCATCTCAAAGAAACACTGCATCATCAAGAGGTCACTATGTGTTATGTGTGCATACAGTCACACATATTTGCACACAAGTAATCACAAGGTATACTATTAATGCACTGTAAGGCTCCGTAACAATGATGATCATTTGTAATTTTTATGTGTTTACTTCCTGCTTGTGAGAATACCTTATATCCTTCAACTTTCCTAGTTTGCTCATTCATATATTAATTCTTTATAAACATGTTTTGTATGCCAAGGACTACATGTACAATAGTAACCTGGTATGGATCGTATATTATTTACTTCTCTTGTCACTGCAACCAAATACCTTGTGAAAAGCAAGATATGAAGACTTGTTCTGGTTCACAGTCCGATGGGAAACCCCATTGTGACACAGAGGCTTGGTGACAAGAGTGGTTGGTAGGTGGAGCACTGGGGTGTTTTTGCATTGGTGTGTTTCAGGAGTCATACAGAAACAAATGCGGGGTTTTGCATTGATGTGTTTCAGGAGTCATACAGAAACAAATGCAGGGTTTAACTTCCTTTCTTCATTTTGCCTTCCAAACCAGTGTGAGACCCCTATTGCATGGGATTTTGAAGCCCACATTCAGAGTGAGTCTTCCCTTCTCCGTCTAACTTCAATGTACACACTCTCCTGAACACCAGAGGTGTGGTCTCCCAGGAAACTCCAAATTTCCCTAAGATGACAATGAAGAAAAATGATAACAGTCTAAACCTTCCCTAGCTTCTCTGCGGTCCATCTTTTCTTTTTCAGACAGCGGTACCCTAAAGTATCATTCAGATCACATGACTGCTGCAAACCCAGCAAAGACTCTCGTTTGCCTTAGATCAAGGGCTCCACTCATGTGACAGAAATATGTTCTAAGATTTCCAGTGGGTGCTAGAAATTATCAAAACCTAAGGGAATGGACTTCTTTATGTATATATTGCTATGATAAAATTGTACTTTATAAATTACACAGAGTAAGATATTAACAATCACAACTAACAATTAAATGGACCATTTGATAATTTACTATAATAAAAGTTCCTTAAGATTTATGATTTTTTTTTATTTTGGGGGATTTCCATTTAATACTATGAACCTTAATTGACCATGTTACCAGAGAGGCTAAAAGATACTGAGACCAGAAACTACAAACCACTCATAAGGGACAGCTACTGGAAATGTCTCTATGTGACCTACGTGCCCAGATTCCCTTCGCTTGTTCAGCTGCAATCCCACAGTTATTCTGTTCTTGCTTCTAGAGCACACCACAGTCTTCTGACTTAAATCTCTGTGTTAGTGATTACTCTGACCTAAATGGTCCTCCTAATATCTACCTATATGCCAATACGTCAGTTTTCAATGCTTGGTCAAATTTCACATTCCCCAAATCCTCCTCTAAATCTATTTAACAGGTAATATATTTCTATTCTCTTAATTCAGTACTATAGTTCCTCCTTAGACTACTTTAACATTGTTCCCTCTAAAGCACTGGAGACTCATGTGTTAGGTATGTTGCAGGAACACAGACCACAAGCAGTAAAACGTCAATAAGCTCTATGACTGCAGGAAGCTTTGTTCTGTTCCATCGCTACCTAGCAACATGGATGTAGAGCAATGCTTGGCATAGATGACATGTTAAACAAATGCTGATTGCTTGAGTGCATTAATAAATATAGCTTGTATTATAGATAATTAAAAATGAGCGAAGAAAATGAGAAAAGTCCAGGAAGAAAACAAATTAGCATCAGAGGATAAACAAAATTAGTGGCATGTTTATTAAATTAGAACAGTCACACAAAGCCAACAGTGAGCTAACTTCTGGAATGAAGAGGAACTCATGATGAGAGGCCTCTCTATCTACATTCCTCAGAGACTATTAGTTGAGGCTAAAGAAAACAGTAGATTCCTAGCCTCAGTGATGCCTTTAAGAAATATTAGCAGGGATAATATATGATGGTAGCTACAAAGTTTACAAGAAAAATCAGAGGGTCTTAGTGGTACCTGGTAATCAATATGCCCTGCTAGAAATGGCCATGTCATCAATATATGTGAAATATGTGGCCACAAAGGACGATAGTTTCCTTATAAATCATTCCCTCAGGTGTGCCTTAATCAGGATTTTTTCAGAGATGCTCAAGAACTTTCTATTGATATTATATGCATTTGTATTCTGGGAGAAAGAAAGCACCTTTAAAAAATTAGATGAAGAGTTTTGGGGTGGAAGGAAGTGGTTAGAATGTTTGGTGCTAGAGCCTGTGCTTTTGAAATTTCCCAGATGGCTGACTATATGACATTTGGTTGCTTTTGTCAGCTTGGGCTGTGACTACACTGTCTTTCTCCCACCTGTTCAGTGGTTTTGCTTTGAATAGGGAAGGTTTCAGTCCCATGGCTGAAGTGTACCTGAGACTGGAGTTCCCAGTAATACCTCAATGACAGGCTTATATAAGCAACACAGACCGAGTTCTGATGAGACTGAACTTCCTTAAAGCAAAAAAAAAAAAACACAGTCAAAAAACCCCTGTGAACTCATGACATTTCATCACACCACTTCTAGTTTAAAAAATAAATAAATAAAGGTAGTGTCAGCATTTGCGCTTCCACCACATTAAATGGCATACCATGTTGAGGGCCGGAAGTGTGCGATGTTGCTGCAAGCCTTGGTTTGCCAGTAGCATCACTTTCTCTTGATTTTGAATGTTCATTGCATTCTCCCTACCCTGTAAGGATGATTTTAAAGCGTATTTTTTTCTAACAGCCTGAACCACTAAAGTATTCTTGAGTAATCTGATGAGTAGATTCTGGAATAGGAGAAATGCTTATGGTCACAGGCACCTTAGCTTTCTTACAATTTTCAGATGTGGTGTTTTTATAAAATTAATCAGGATTAATAACTAAAGCATCAATAGCACAAATGGGTAGTACTAACTGCACTCGGTGGGTTATAAATAAAAAAATAGAAAGAAAATGTTTTGAGAGACCAGGGAAAAGTTAAAGGAGTGGGGCTTTGGTATAGTTACGATTAAGTTATATTGATATGTGTGTAAATTTTCTGAATAAATAAAATACTATTTGAAAAAGTGGAATTTATTATTCTGTTTCTGGATAAATAGAAAATAAGTTAGAAATATATATATTTTATTATATAATATATTATATAATATATATTAGAAGTGTATATATATGTGTATATATATATATATATATATACTCTAAAGCCTATTAGAAAATCCAGGGTAATTTGATTTTTATAGAAACATTGAATTTTTGGCAGTTGTGGAATTTCCTATACCTTAACTCCACGTTTTCTATAGTAAAGGCATTTCCAGGAACATATCTGTTGGCTCATGTTCCACCTTTTGTCAGTCAGAGAATAAAATCATTAATATCTTGATACACTAAAATACTATGTTAAGTTGTTCAGAAAGAGACCTTGGACCATTCTGTTTTAAATTGGTTGTCTCCATTAAATCCCTCCCGTCAAAGACCAGGGAATCAAGTGAAAGAGGAGGCAGAGAAATTGTAGAGCCAGAGGGCATGGAGGGCACTAGGAAACAAGGCTCTCTAAATCAGCATGAGCAAACCTCGTATGAATTCACAGAGATTGAAGTACCATGCACAGGGCCTGCACAGGTCTGCACCAGGTCGTTAGTGCATCTATTATGACTTCCAGTTTAATGTTTTCATGGAATGAGCCATGAGAATACAAAAGGGAGAGGGATGAGCAATGCTTTGTCAACTCACCTAGTTAGAAGAGATTTCCCTCACTTACCCAAACCCCTTGCTCCCAATCGTTTCCCTCTTTTCTTCTTCTTTTTGCTTTTTCTCCCTCATTTCTCCCATCATCTTCTCTGTCATCACCTCTCCTTCTCTTGCTTCTGTCCACACAGATTTCCTGAGCAGAATGCTGAATCATTAGTCAGGAACTAGGTGTTGCACTTTCCCCAATCTTAAAATGACTGTATTCAATGAGCAAAAATGATGTTTATTAATTTAAACCATGGTCTTATTTATGATTATCACCTAGCCTTTTTTTCTTAGACGTGCCAGACAAAATATCAGCAGATCAAATTATCTTAATACAAACAAGAAATATTATTGGATTAAAATATTCTGATAGTGACATGATTTTTAAGACAATTCAAGTTCAGTTTATGAAATAAGTTTCAAACTTTTTTCTTTTATTAAAACACTTTTTTTTCATGCAATATATTCTGTTTATGGTTCACTTCCCCCAACTCCTACCAGGTCTTCCCCACTTCTTCATTCACATAAATCCACTCTCTTTCTGGCTGCTCTTATTAAAAAATAAACAAACAGGCATCTAGAAAAATAAAATAAAATAAGATAAAACACAATAAGACAAACCAGAATAGGACAAAACAAAGAAACAGAAAAAAGGAAGAACCAAAGGAAAAGCACAAGAAACACATATAGTCACGAAATTTAGTGCCTAGAAATCTCATAAAAACAAACCTGAAAACCATAATATATAAGCAAAAGAAAGGAAGGAGAAAAAGCCCATACAAAGCATTATGAGATTAAAAACAGAACCTTGATTAATACCATTGAACTCATCTTCTGTTGGCCATCTCATGCTGGATATTGGGCCTGCCCTTAAATGAGGTTTATATAACCAGTGCAACTCTATTGGAGAAAACTAATTTTTCCTTCACATTTAGTAAGCAACTGGAGATATCTTCTGGGTTCAGGATGGGGACCATTCCCACTTCTCCTTTCAGTATTGGGATCCCAGACCCTTAGCATGCTACTATAGTCTCTGTGAGTTCACATGTGTACAGCCCTGTTATGTCCAGAAGGCCTGCTTTCCTTGGTGTCATCTATACCTGCTGGTTCTGAAATTTTTTCAGCCTCCTCTTCCACAAAGTTTTCTGAGCTCTGAGCGGGAGGGATTTGGTGAAGACATCCCATTTTGAACTGAGTGTTTCAAGGATTTTCACATTGTCCAATTGTGGGTCTCTGTATTTGTTTACATCTACTGCAGGAGGAAGCTTCTCTGATGATGGCTAAGTGAGACATTGATCTGTGAGAATAGCAGAATGTGGTTATATTGTTACATTCCTTCAGAAGAATGGTGATATTTGGTTTTCCTTTAGGTCCCTGGCCTATCTAGTCTCAGGTTCTTGGCCACCCAAACAATGTCTAACTTGAGTTCTATCTCATAGAATTGTCCTTCAATCCAATTAGATAGTGGCTGGTTACTTCCCCAGCTTTGTGCCACTATTACTCCAGTCTATCATGTAGGTAGGTTGTCACTGCAGATCTCAGGTTTGTTGTTAGGTTTGTGTTTATCTTTCTCCTTTGGTAGCGTGCAGAGTGTCCCCCAGTACTATGAACACTAGTCAGTAGGGCTGAAGGCTCTAGATAGTCAGCAGGTCAAGTTATCTGTGTTCACTGAGATGTGTAGATGTCATCTTCAGCAATAAAGCCTTACTATCTATTTGTGGAGCACAATCAGCCATCTTGGCAATAGCCTGGGTTGTTGGAAGTTTTCATGGCATTTCTTTGACCAACAACTCAATTATATGTAACACATTCCAGGGCAATGGAGATTTCATTTGTTGGTGAAAGATGTCTCATTGGAGCTTTGTCTTCCTGATTATTTGATGATTTCATTTGTATTCCTTTCATATATGTAAATATATTAAGAAGCTTCTGCTGTATTAGTTTTCTATACAACTCCTGTAGTGGGCCCTAGTTTTAGCTAAACCTCCCCATATTTACTCTTTAACACGGTCTCTCTACCCCTCTCCATTTTCCACCATTCCAGGTCAATTCTCTCTATATATCCTATCTATCTATAACTCTCTTTTCTATATCCCCATTCTTGGGAGATTCCTCCACCCAGTTACTTGCTCTATACTAAACCTTTGTCAGTATACAATGCTCTATACTAAACCTTTGTCGGTATACAAATTATATTCCACTTACTGAAGACTTAACAACTACATCCATATATAAGCAAACATGTACTATATATGTTTTTTTTAGTCTGTGTTACCTCACCCAAGATTATTTTTCTAGTTCTATCCATTTAATGTAAGTTTTATATCACTTTTAGTTATTGTTGTTTTGGGTTTTTATTTTCTTGTTGTTTACAACTGATTAATAGCCATTGTGAAAAATGTAAATTTTCTTTATCCATTGGTATGTTGATAGACAACTAGGCTATTTCCAACTTCTGACTATTATGAATAGAATAGCAATGAATACGTTTAAGCAAGTGTCTTTGTAGTAGGATAAATTGTCCTTTGGATACATGCCCACTAGTGGTATAGCTAAATTTTATGGTGTTGAGATTCCCAGCTTCCTTGGGACTGCCACACTGACGTCCATAATGGATGTCGAAGTTTACACTACCACCCGCATGAACTTACCCTACATCCTGTCAGGAAGAACTGCCATTTATTTTATTGATCTTGTTCATTTTGACTAATATAAGACAAAACTTCAAGGTAGCTTTTATTTAAGATGAAAACATTTTAAAGTTACAAAACAATATAAGAAATAAATAGCAACCAAATACAACAATACCACAGAATCCACAAACAAGGACTTATGATAAACTGCCCTATAGAACAGAGATAGACTGTTTCAGAGAAATGCTAAATCTCGTGTGCTATTATGTAACAGTTTTCTCTCAGACTGAAGCATTCCACCCTGAGAAACTCTTTAAACAGGAAGTAAAGAATTCAAAATAAATTCAGAAAGTGCCTAAAACTGACAGGACTCACTAGGCCTCCCCTTGTTGGAGTAAGCAATAAAAGCTGAGAGTTCCCTCAGAGGAGGAAGCTGAGCCGCAAAGAACTCTTTAGATAAGCAAGACTCTGATGCCAGTCTGGAAGAAGCAGAAACCAGTCAAGCTGCTAGAAGACGTTTGGACCAACTGAGGCAGATGAAAAAGATACTCCAATCTGTTTAGCTGTCTGCAGGCTGTGCAGTGTGCTCTAGGTTCTCAGCCTTTGTGAGCTGTCACCCATGCTGGGCTGGACCTTGTTGATGCAGCTTTCTTTGAGTCACTTCTGCTGTAAGTAATCCCTCACTCACGTTCCTCTACAGAAGCCAGTAAATCTCATTGGTTTACAAAGTTGGACTTTGATGATAGTCACACTTTGGTCTGTCACAGGGTTGCTATCTGGGATGAATAGTCACATGTGCTGCATTCTCTCAGAAAAATGTTTTGCCACACAGCGTGTGCTAGGGTAGATTTGGGATGTGTCACCGTGATTGAAAAAGAAGTTTGAATCTAGAGAGGGTGAAGAGAAAGTGGCACAGTGTGAACAGAACCTTCACCCTGGGAAAGCACCAGGTGTATTTCAGGAACACGTAACGAGTCCTTTGAGGACTGAGTGAAGGACCGGGAAAGTTCATATTGAAATAAGTTGAGGATAGATTATGGAGGGATTTCAATTCCGTGTTTGGGTCACCTGAATATCTAATTCTTCAGAAGGATGTCATGGATATGACACAGAGAACACAATCAGGTCTTATGAACAGTGTGGTGTTTTATTATTCAGATTTGCACTCAGTCTTAGTACAGACCAACTGGAACTGTTTTCCCTTGAGGACCTGTGATCAGTGCCCTTTTCTACTCTAGATCAGTTTTTATATAACTGAAAGCACGGGATTTCTCAAAATTCAATGAGAAATTTGTCATTTCTTATCATTCTTACTAAGATTCTTCTATAGGCAGTAGGTATCTATGGTCATCTTGGCATTGAAGCCCTTCAAAACTCCAATACTTTTGCCCCTATAGCCTTTACAAGATGCCTTGCCCTGAGTAACATCTTTGTTCCAGTTCTATTACTCATCATAATCATGACCACCTCAGGATCTCTTACCATAAGTTCTTACATCAGCAATGACCTTTGCACTTGGCTCTGCTGTAACCTTCTTAAAGAAATCCTTACATTTACTAAACAATAACAAGGAAATTTACGTTATAGGTGCTGAGGAGCAACTGTTACCAAAGTATATGTGCACATATACTAATGTATGGTCCATTGCTGTTATTGTTTATATGAAGTAATTAATAATATTGATTGCCATACTCTGATAGAAATTAGATTAAACATTTACCCATGTTCAATAATTTTCTGAAAAAAAACATTGTTGAAGAAATAGATGAACAGTGAAATTTTCCCCTCAGGAGAAATAGTACAAGAATTTAATAGTACAAGAGACCAGACTGATCTGATTCTAGTGTCAGCACACCTGACCACGACACCCTATTTCACCATATGTGACTAAGTTTATTGGGGATAGAGGACTTCATTCAATTTAACATTCTGTCCTCAGATGCTTTCAATAATATTTTACTGAACTTATTATTTAATAAATCAATATATACTAATAGCAATATTGAACAATTGAAGTGTGTTTTAATAACTGACAAAAGTTTAATCCATTTTCTCCTCAGCTAACAGACAAAAGCCTCTCATGACTGGGAAGTCAGGGTTATTGCTGGGATTTCTGTATAAGACCTAGGACTATGTTTGTGAATGTTCAGGCCTTCCTGGTAACTTTCATTTCACTGTTATCAGAAAGTCTGTTCCTAACTATAAGCCCATTAAAGACAAAATAAAACAAATCAGGAAATCAAAAATCATTTAGAATAATATAGAAAAAAATTATTCTCAGAATTTAATCACTTTGATTAAATTCAGATTGACAAATCTATAAGGAATATAATTTTAAAGTGGAGCCATCAAAAAGTTGTTGGGAGTAGTATAAATTCTAATAAATGGCTTCTCTCTTGTTTTCTTGAACAGTTTTATAAAAAATAAATAGCACCTTTCATGTAGCTGCATTGTGGGTCAAAGAGAACTGATTTTTGCAGAAGCAACTTGGAATTCTGATTAAGTTTATAAACTCTTATTAGCAAGTGTGAATATTCATGTAGTTCTGGTATATGTGAAGTGTTCCATTAACTCGTGTAACATATCTTCTGCTTTTTATAAAAAAATGAGAAACCCTGAAGCCAGGATTACCAATTTAAGACCCAGATTATTCTATTCCAGACTGACTATTATTTTTAAATAAAATTTAAAATTACACTTTCTCCCCTTGTCCCAGGCCTCCCACTCCCCCACCACCCGTCCTCCCTCCCCCTGCCCTGTGGGAAGCCCAAGGCCCTCCCCACTCCAT
>JAQHUG010000196.1:3692122-3723638 GCA_028555095.1 Dicrostonyx torquatus
CTGAACAGAGAATTCTCAACAAAAGAAGTTCGAATGGCCAAAAGATACTTAAGGTCATGTTCAACTTCCTTAGCTATCAGGGAAATGCAAATCAAAACGACTTTGACATACCATCTTACACCTGTCAGAATGGTTAAAATCAAAAACACCAATGATAACCTATACTGGAGAGGATGTGGAGTAAGAGGAACACTCCTCCATTGCTGGTGGGGATGCATACTTGTGCAACCACTTTGGAAATCAGTGTGGCAGTTTCTCAGGAAACTGGGAATCAACCTATCTCAGGATCCAGCAATACCACTCTTGGGAATATACCCAAGAGATGCCCAAACGTACTTCAAAAGCATTTGTGCAACTATGTTCATAACAGCATTATTTGTAATAGCCAGAACCTGGAAACAACCTAGGTGCTCCTCAATGGAAGCATGGATCAAGAAAGTGTGGAATACAGACTGACTATTTTTAATTGTCTTTAAATACTTCTCGTGTGTTTTCTGAATTATCTAGATTTCTTCTAATTTTACAAATGCAGCCATTGGTAGAGGTATGTCTTCCCACCTTTCAAATTCCTTAGATTCCTTGGGTTTTTCCTGAGTTGATTCATCTTCTTAAAGGGCTTGAAAGCTATCTTCCTTTGTGACTATATTTATCAAGGCAAGGGGGCCATATTTATTTTTTCTTAGTCACAAGAGCATAATAACATTATGCCTTAAAAAGAATGAAATTAAGTTTCAGTTTTAAACATTGGTAAAAGTAATGAAGAAGCAGTAGTAAAACCTGCTGTGCAGAAATAAGCATAGGCTTAAAACGAAGAACAGTCTGAGCAAGGCCATTGAGGCGTCATGGCATGTCCGCACTGGCAGCACCTGGCTTTCATTTCCAGACTTAATTGCTCAATTTATTTCCTTGTGAGATGTATCTGGATTAAAAGAAAAAGGTGGCTCTGAACTCTTGGTATTTGTTCTCTGGTGATCCTACTTGTCTGCAGGTTCACAATGGCCTTTACGCCCCTCCATGGGGTACTTCCTTTCATTGTGAGTCCAGAGCATCTCTTTCTAGGTTGTCAGCGAAGTTCTGTGCTGATTATAGAGTTATTGGAATGCCTATGTGACAAAAATCACAGTTTATTAGCCCATGATGGTGCCTTTTAATTTCTTTAATTAAAAATCTTCGGGTATGCTGGTGTATAAACACATAAATGTGCTATAAAATAAAGAATAATACAGAAAGAACTTTACTGAACATTTCTTCCATCATTTTACAGCTTGGTTTCATGGTATTATTTCTTTTTGTAGAAAAATTTTAAATAAAACATGACCTACAATTTCATCTAGAAAAAATACTTGCAAATACATTTCTAAAGGATGAGTACAATAAATGATCACAATACATTCGCTTCTTCCTTAATAAGCACCAGCAAGCTTATGTTCTATATTCAATGAGAAACTTATTTTTTCCTTTTTTTTTTTGATTTGTAAAAGACAGGGTGGTAATAGGACCCAGTCACAGCATTTAGCTTCTGCCATCCTCTTTTGAAGTCTTCTTCTACTCCCTGAGAAGGGAATGAGCAATTTTATTTATTTATTTGCTTGTTTGTTTGCTTATTTGTTTATTGAAAACAGATTCTTCTCTCACACAATACATCCTGACCATAGTTTCCCCTCCCTCCACTTCTCCCAGCTCCTCTCCATCTCTCCATTTCCCCAGATCCACTCCCCTTGCATTCAGAAAAATAGCAGACCTCCAGGAGACCATAACCAAACTCTTTTGTTGTAACTCAGCTTTGGAGTAGTGTCTTGGATCATGGTTAATCTGCTCACCCGGGAATTCTCAGCTCCCACAACAGAAGCAATCTTCCATAATCATGTTGGTTTTAAAAGCTTAGTCACTTATGGACACGCTGGTAAGATTTTTTTGTTGTTGTTCTATTCCTATAGGGACACAGCTCTTACGGACAGTTGAGCAGACACTGCAGCCATTCCTCTATCCGCCTTGGATCTGACATTCTCTGATGTAGAAGAGTCTAGCTCCCTTGGTGACTCATTACTCTCATGCCATTAAAATGTTTTCTCTAGAGCTTGGAAAGACATAAACACTGTCCATACCTATTTATCCTGAGTGATGTCATTACCCGAAAATAAAAACAAAAAAGAATGCTTCTTTGACACAATGCTTGTCCTCAAGTCTTGAAGTTGCTGGTAGCGTTTCCATTTATTTCTTAAATTAATGCATAAATTACCTTTAAATAAAAAATAGATCCACGTGGTGATGCAGCTGATCTCTTTTTAGTTCCTTCCTCTGATCTTGTGAATAGAACTCAGGCTGGTGTTAATGTCTCTATCACTTGCAAAACTCCCTTCTTAGCTGAGAATTGTTCTCAGGTTCAGAAATCTTGGCTAGCAACAGAATTTAGCAGTGCTGTGTTGTTTTAATTGCATTTATTTTTAGAGCTTCTTTTTGTTTATATAAGTGAACTTGCTTTTAAGTAGGCAGCAAATAGTAAGTTTTTAAGAATAAACAAGTCATGGCTGGTAATATTTTGAGCACTTTGTTGTATATTGTGATATAATT
This sequence comes from Dicrostonyx torquatus, assembly GCA_028555095.1. Taxonomy (NCBI): domain Eukaryota; kingdom Metazoa; phylum Chordata; class Mammalia; order Rodentia; family Cricetidae; genus Dicrostonyx; species Dicrostonyx torquatus. The sequence goes on from JAQHUG010000196.1 coordinate 3,694,694, forward strand.
CAGTGTCTTCAATGTCACTGGGGAACAGTTGCTATTATTCTTGCTTAAAGTGAGGAACCAAGGAAAAAGGGATTATTTTGCTCAAGGTCACAAGGAAATGAGCATTAGTGCCAGGAGTCAGGTTTTTAAACTCCATCTTATACTACCTCCAAGTCCAGAGCAGCAAAGTTAGCATGTATGAATGATGCGTACAATGTAGAAGTTACTGGAATAACTAAATGCAAAGTTATACACTATATATATTTTATATGCAAATTTTAACTTACAGTTATAAATATGAGATTGAATTTTTCTTATAGATAATAGCTTGAATGGTATGTCTGTCATTTTGAATGTATATTTTTGACCAAATTGTTTTCTTTCTTTAAATCTGTTCTCCTCATCTGTAAAGTATACATAATAACTACTTTATCGGATTCCCACAAAATTGCATTTTGCCGCAAAGATTACAGGTTATACCCTTTAGAGTAACTCCCAGCATATGGTTACTAATCAAAATCATTGCCGAGTATGTTATCAGAGAACATTATTACCTCCTAATTAGAGTTTTAATACCCAGATTTTAAATCTAGTTTTGTAATATCCTAACCATGTTGCCTTCATGAATTTACATTTGTAAAATAGAAATGATAATTAAACAAACTACTGTTCTGCCTTTGGAATGAAATAATGTCATAAACCATAGACTGAGACAATATTACAATAAGTTATTATTTGGTTGACATTTATGATGAACCTATGAATATCATAGAATTTCTGCTAGTATTGGTTTTATAACAAATTACTTATTTGATTAATAGTCTATCTCGTTTGCCTATAATATCAAATCATTAAGAAATCAATGTGAGCCATCAGTTACAAACTAAAAAAGTAGCTTACAATAATTTTTATAACTGCTTTCAAATGCAAGTGACAATTATTATTAAAGAATCTTTCACGTAAAATAAATTGATTAAAGTAAGCAGTTGTATTGGTTACTTTTCTATTGCTGTGATAAAACACTATGAGCAGTGCAATTTATAAAATAAAATGTTTAATTGGATTTACAGTTTCAGAGGGTTAAAATTATGATGGCAGAGTGAAGACATGAAGGCATGCGGCTAGAAGCGCAGCAGAGAGCTCATAACCACAGCACAAGGTAGACAGAGCACACTGGGAAGAGTGGAAGGGTTTTGAAGCTTCATAACTGCCTAGCTCCTAGTGATACTTCCTCCAACAAGACTGCACCTTCGAATGCTCCCCAAACAGCAACTAAGGACCAAGTACTCAAATATATAAGCCAGTGGAGGCCATTCTCATTCAAATTGCCATAACAGTCGAGGCCAGAACTTGCGTATGGTGGTCTAAAGCTTCTTATAAAAACCCATGCTGAAAATATGCAGACAAGTACTAGTGAGATGCATTTTAGCTCTATTGCTAGTCTATTAAAGATATCCTAAAGATATGCAGGCAGATTAGTATCATGCTAATTAGATACATGTTTTCATCTATTGCTAAAATAAACTTGTGTTTATTTTAATAACAAAACTAATTACTTGGTTACCAAAAAAAAAAAAAATTTGTGGCAAGATGGTTGAAATGTGAGGAGTGTGAGGTAGAACTAGATGAAGGAGCTGTTGCCACAAAACACTATAATAAGGACCTGAAAATTTATCTTCATGACTAAGTGCTATTATTCATTCTACTATATGGCGTCAATGTGTAAGGATACTCAAAAGAACAGAGAATCTCTAGCATGATTATCTGATAATAGTGATTCTTTTCTATAGAACTCCATATCAAAATGCACTAGAAACTAAATAAGACAAATTTATCATTTAATACTTGTACATCTACCAAATTACAACAATATTTTCCTAGATGCCTTTGAAATTAGTTTACCACCTAAGGTATAATTAAAATAGAGTATACTCCAGGTCTCAAAGACATACTTTTATATCATTGTTTCTAGTTAACCACATAAGATATGTGTGAAATAGTTTAAGTGATTTAGTTTCCCCAAACTTTTTCCTTCGAAAGCTTCATTTTGTATTTTACCAGTTATTGTGGTAGAACCTGTACTTGCGTCACCCCATCTTCTTTTTGCTGTGTTCTCAGCTATGACCCACATTCAACCATTTAGGTTGGAAGTTACAATGATGATATGATGTCACCAAACAAATCACCCTAAAACCAGCCCACAATGGCTCTTTCTTCCTCTGCAATGTTTTTTTCCTTTATTCTCACACATGTGTTTCAATAGTGATGCTGGCTTGGCTACTGAATGCACCATCATAAGCTCCCTGAAAACACGTTACAATGGGTGTAAGTCATAACTGATACTGAAATGCTGAGTATTTCCCAGATCAAAGCACTGTCAGAGCTCAGATGGTCCACAACAGCTTAGTGCAAGGCTGCTGTGAGACACAGGATAGAACACTATTTCTGAGGCTACTGTGTAATGGTGACATTGACTGAGATGTGGTTTCCGTTTACTAAATCTCTATTACGTCATAATTACAGATGAAACTTCACTCACCTATTAGAATGTTAGTGTTGTAGAAGCCCTTCATGCATGCGAAAATGACACCCAGTTCTTTCCAAACTTGTATGATAAAAAAAGTTGACTTAAACTGAGCATACATTATGTGTCAAGAACTGACCCAAGCCATGGCATTTAAAATGCTTTACAGACTCTTGTCTGAATCTCCATTACTATAAACAGAACCAGTGAGGAGAGGTATGGATGCCAGCACTCAGTCTGCTCTTTTCCTTTTATTCAGCCCCATACCCAGCTCACGGGATGATGCCACCACTCCTTAATTCAGTCTAGAAGCTTCCACACAGATAGGCCCTGGGGTTTATCTCAGGCCATTCTAGATTCTGTCAACTTGACAGTCGCTAATAGCCACCGTATCTGGGATTGGGAAGATGGCCCCATCTGTAAATGCCATGAAAGCATGAGGACTTGCGTTAAATCCCTGGTAGCTACGTAGAAACCCAGGCTCAGTTCACTGGTAACTGCATGCAGAGTGCCAGGCAGGTAGATATGGGATGATCCCAGCAGCCTCCTGGCCAACCAGCTCAGCTGAATCAGTGACCTCAGATTTAACTAAAGACCTGTAGAATAAACTGTAACTACACAGATTCTATTCATACGTGAAATACTAGTTTAAAAGAATAATACATTGAACCCAGGCGGTAGTGGCACATTCCTTTAATCCCAGCATCAGGGAGGCAGAGGCAGGTGCACCTCTGAGTTAGTGTGATCTACAGAGCAAGTTCAGGACAGCCAGAGAAACACAGAGAAACCCTGTCTCTAAAAACCAACCAAACAAACAACCAAGCAAAAACAAGCAAACAAAAGAATAAATCAAGGATCTTTGTGAGTTCGAGACCAGCCTGGTCTACAAGAGCTAGTTCCAGTGCAGGCTCCAAAGCCACAGAGAAACCCTGTCTCGAAAAACCAAAAAAAAAAAAAAAAAAAATCTCAAAAGAACCAGTGAACAATTAGGAGGAATTAATTCTAGTGTCTATAAAACAGTATGATAACTATCTATCTATCTATCAATATAGAGATGCGTAGATACATATATTGCAATAGTAGAACAGTTTGGGATTGCCAACATACTAACATAACAACTAAAGCCAAGGCTTGTTCTTAGAGAGTGAAAAGACCTACAAGAGGGAAAATGGGAGGTGCTAAAGGACTTAATACTGGAGATCTTAATAGATAACTCTATGTCAGTTTGTTGAAAATTACACAGAGAAGCAACTCAACTCACAGATATGATCCAAGCTAAATTCTTTAGTAACTTGAATAGTTCAATAAGAGGATTATTCTTAGGCAGTACAGAAAGAATAGTCAGCAATGTTTAGAATCCTGACAATAGAAGCTGTAAAACTCAATACTCACACCCCTTCAAGCCTAAGTGGCTATTTTGTGTTTCAGTTCTTTTTATTGACTTTTTATAAGAAGTGACTTATAAATAGCAGTATAACTATGTACCTGTACATATCCAAATTATTTATAGTTTATGCTAATATCCTTATGAAGGTTGTTGCGGGTAAATATTCCCAGATAAGTGTTGCTAGTCTCCTTTGTAAGAGAGTAGTGTATTGAAGAAAAAAAACTTGGAAAGTTTAGAGCCATGTCTTAATTTATTCAACAATCTTCATGCGTCATGAAAATTGAAAGTGATGAAGAAATTATAGTCAACATGCCAAAACATACTAGCTAACATACAAAAAGGCTACTAATAAAAATAGCACGGCTTCCTTTAGTATGTGGCTGGGGTAACAGGTTGGCATTGTCTGAGCAGAAAAAAGAGAAAGCAGAAGGTAAAGAAGTGGAACTGCTTGTTTCTGGAAAGGAAGGCGTGGGGCTTCGGGGACACTGGGATCATTACAAAGACTGCATGAGGGCATGCAGACTCTATTTGGCCTTCGGGGCAGTTCTGGACACCAGGAAGTCTGAAAGGCAAAGCTCCAGGCAAAATAGCATAAGGACAAGAACTGTGCACCAGTTAAATCTGTGTAAAGAATGGATGGAGCAGTAAGCAGTTAGAGGGAGTGGGGGGGACAAGTAAATCACAGGAAAGTGGCATTTGTCATCCCTTATGATTTCAGGACTGACTACTTGACATACATACAGAAGTAATATTATACATATGGAGGAGGTTATAATTAGGAATATGTACGTATATAAATATTTACATGCAGTAACTATTAATGAATGAAAAGATCATGAATTTGAAGGAGAGTGGGAAGGGGTATATAAGAGGGTTTGGGTAGAGGAAATCAAAGAGAGATATATAATCATATTATAATCTCAAACTGTATCCTTTATGGGAAGACTGGATGACACATATATGTGAAAACCCCTCTGTATTTAGGCATCAGAAACATTGTCAAGTATCAAGATGCTCTGAGACATCTGTGAACAAAGACTAATATCCTGGGAGCAGGACAAAAATACTGATACATAAAGAGAGAAAGCAATTTGATATCTATATGTTGACATTGGCTGCATCCCTGCAAGGTCCATCAATAGGGAGGCAGATTCTGTTGCACTGTTTATGGAGGTTACAAGATGACTCAGTGTTTAACAATATTTGCTGCTTAACCAAAAGGACTAGAGTTCAGATCCCAGCACCCACATGTTGGTTCACAGACACCTACATCTGTAACTCTAGCTTCAAGGCATCTGACACCAAAGCCTCAATAGGTACCCACACATGTTTGTGTGTGTACGTTCACGCAAGCACACACAGATGTTTACATACACATAAATTGAATTTAAAAGTATAAATAAATTGACATTTATATTTTAGTTTTAAAATATAGTTGTTACATCCTAATTAATTTAGACTGAAGGACTACAGTACAATATACGTGAACATATATTTATTTCTTAATTTCCTTCTGTTGAAACTTCTTAATTTGTTTTATATTCTTCCATAGAATGTCTATGAAAAGCATTCCTACAAAGCAAGTATTTAGATTCAGTGAACTTATTAAGTACATAAGATGTGCTACATATAGATATATAGTATTTTTATTGTTCTTATTGTCATTGCTGTGAGGCAGGGTTTTTTTTAAAAAAAAAAAATGAGGTGCTGGCAGTGTACCTCGACCTTGGTATTAGAACATTTGCTAGTATGCATGTTGCTCTAGGCTCAATCCTATTACTCTTCTCTCTTTCTCTCTCTCTCTCTCTCTCTCTCTCTCTCACACACACACACACACACACACACACACACACACAGAGAGAGAGAGAGAGAGAGAGAGAGAAAGAGAGAGAGAGAGAAGAAAAGGAAAGATAGATTTTCAGGAAGTTGGAAAGGTAGTAGAGAGAATTATTTATTCTTTAACCAATATTCGTTAGCATCTGCATTCCACGTAAATGCAGTCTACTGTTAAAGCCAGGAAGGTGACATCAATACATGTTTGTGTGTAGCTCTCTGCTATCTTGCAGCTTGATTAATTGCAAACCCATCATACCATCAAGATTCAGGATTAGTTCATTACCACAATGGCCTTTTCATCCCCCTTTATTGCATGTCTCCTTGATCCCTATCTATCAGAAATCACTAGTAATTTTTCCATATTTGAAAAAAATGTCATTTTAGGAACATGATCTTAAAGAAAATGGAAAATGGAGCTTTTTGAAACAAAAATTTTGTAGTTGGCATAATACTTCCTGGCACTTCCATTTAGAAACTTGCTTTTTTCAATTTTTATCCTCTTTGTCCTTCAATTATTTGTCTTTTATTTTTTAGTAAGTAATCTTCAATAATTTGGAGTAGTGCTCGCTTCTTTAAGACAATCTTGATCAATTATATTTTTGTCATTATAGATGAAGCTGCAGTGAACTGTGCTCAGATTGTGTGATACAGTCTTAGTAAATATCTTTCACAGAGATCGAGGTGACAAATGCTCCAAAGAAACTTTGTTTCTCAGCCTCTAATTTGCTCTTTAAAACCAGTCATTTTTGCTTCATGTCATAAGCTATTTTTCACTCTTCTACAATATCTGAACAAACTGCTATACAGATAGTTTTCAAAAGGAATGATTAACTACGTGATTAGTTCCGGAAAATATATTTTAAGATATATGCATAACAACTTAGATGTTTCTTGTAGGCTATATACATATCAGTCACATAAACTGCTGTTTGAGTCTCTGCTGGGTGCCAAAGTCCTGAGTTGAGTGTTAAGGCCCAGTTCCCGGCATACATGGATTTTATGAAATATCATGGTTTGAACATAGAGTTCATGGGGTGCTTTATGTTAGTTGCCTTTTAAATTATCCTCAATTTTCGTTTTGTTTGGACTTCTTGTGGTTTCCATGGTGATACTTAAATGTGACTAAGTGTAAATTTTTGAAACACAGGGGAACTACTGTTGAACACCACACTCACAGTCTCAGTTTGCAAGGTGTGCAGCTTGAGTCTTGCCAACAAGGGTGAGGTTTGGGTGGAGACTGAGCTTGTTCTTCAGCGTGTAACTTCCTTCACTTACTGTCTTTCCCTTTCTCTGAGCAGCATGAAAAAGTAATCAACCGACCACAGAGCACCAAAAGAGTGTCCACAGACCCTCTAGGTAAGAACCCTTGGCTTTGTCAAATTGTTTTTTATTGTCGTATACTTTACATGTATCTGAGTTCTTTTATATAGAAGAGAGTTACCACTTAACCATTGGAGGAAAGCCCATCAATGGACTTCTTTGAGAATTCATGTACATGTAACCTAAAATAGCATTTACAAATATATGTATATTTGTAATATACATATATTTGATTATGTATATGTGTGATATATATTTGATTATATAAAATATGTATATGATTAGAACTATATTGTAATTCGTAGAAATATGAACTTCAAAGCATTTTGCTCACATAGAAATTCTACATTTGGTAAATACACTATAGTTTTGTAGCATTGCAAAATTGTTCAACTTCAACTCTAATTTCCATGTTTCAGTATCTAAATGTTGTCAATGAAGGACTGCTTTAGATGTCAGTAAAGATGAAATTGAGGTGTGCATTCCATTGCAACAAGAAGGAGAAGGTTTCATTGTGTAATATTAATCACTTTGATTTCTGAAACCAGGAGGAAAAAATTTGGTTGTGGTTATTTATAATTAGTTAGGTCTCATATTAATAACTATGTAGCTACCAAACAAAGATGCAAATTTCTAAGAAGGATTTGACGCATTTATTCTATTTAAGTTTTAAATGTATTATTTAATGATGTAGCATCTACTAAGTCTATAATTTGCGCTCATCAAAAGTATCATATTGTTCACCATACTTTATTAGGCCCACCAGGAATGGACCAGAATCCTGATTAGCAATCCTTATGGGTCAGTGCAGAAAATGCAGACACTCCTCATCTGCATCATATAGAGAATAGGAATAAGTTTCATTATTATATACTTTATCAAAAAGTACATTTTAAAAGAGCAGGTAATGGTTGTATAGCTGAAGTGAGTGAAATCTCAGAAAGCTTAGCAATGTTAATTTTTAAAGAAATTTAATGCTTAAATAAAAACACAATAGCTGTTGTTGTCAATGACCATCAGAATGTACAAAAACATGACACTCCTCATTATGTGTATTAGTAAGTTCCAGGTAGCATCAAAACTTCAGATGGAAGAATGATCATAGATGGAATTAGACTTGGGTTGTTGACCTGTCCCATGGCCAGCAAGGCTAGGTCTGAAAGACAAAAGAATATTCTAAAAATCTGAATGGAGACAAACTAGGGGACTCTAGGGCTTCAAAATTCTAAAAGAGTAGTGCAAACAAAACAGTTCTCAATTTCATTAAGGCAAACAAAAGATAGGGTGATGTTTACAGGTAGATTAAGCAAATACAAGTGCATCAAAAAATACACCTGGTGTTATGTCTTATCATCTTGGCCATGTCATGGGGTTAATGAGAACAGTACCAGGGCATTCCCTCCATGACTTTGCTTTCAAGTGCATTCACTTATCGTAGTTTATGTGTTCTTCCTAGAAGGCCACCTTGTGGGAAGAATAGTCTGCACTCTGTCCCATCCATAGTGCACAGTGAGCTCACAGCTTTCCTGCACAAAAAAGAAACAATTAAGTGTTTAAAATACCCAAATTAAAAAGGATTGCCTTTCAATAGATCTATCAGATCAAGTCTCAGATTCTTATTAGTTGTGTTAAATTCAAAAGGAAGCCAAAATTGATAGCAAGAATATAAATGAGAAACCTAATTCCTTTCAGCAAGAAGATAGAACTTTGTAATTATCAGTCTTCCAATACTGTGACAGAATAACTGAGGAAATCAATTTTAAAATGGGAAAGGGCCTAAAGAAATGGCTCAATGGTTAAGAGTCTTGTTGCTTATGCAAAGGAACTCATTTAATTCCCAGTATCCACATGGTGGCTAAAAACTATCTGTAATTCCAGTTACAGGGAATAAGATGACGTCTTTTGGCCCGTGTTAGTACTGCATACACATGATATTCCATACACACAGTCAAAACACGAACACATGTGAAACAAAACAAATAAATATTAAAAATATTTAAAATGAGAAAATCTTGCTTTGGCTCAGTTTCACCATGACTTTCTGGCAGGAGAGTACATTGTGGTGGAAGGATATGGCAGAAAAGTTTGGTTCATCTCATCCCATCAGGAAAAAGTGGAGAGAAACAGGAAGACCTCAGGGTCATAGTGCTTCCCCAACAAGAAAAGCCCAACTTCTGCTCACCAGGCTCCACCTCCAAAGGATTCCTCCGTCTCCAATTGCACCACTTTCCAAGAAACATGGGTTTTTTTAAATAAAATATTTAAGATTCCCAACTACAGAAAGAATGATTAATAGGGTATCAATATGACTGGAAAACAGAAGAAATACTTTAAATCTGTAAAGTTGAGAGTATTTAGGCATATGAGTATGTGAAAAGGGCTTTGAGAAATTAGAATAATAGCAATGTTTAAGCTTACTCAGCCAAACTACTACTTTAAAAAATCAAAGAAGCAAATAAATGTAATCAAGGCCCAGGCAGCCGGAAAGAAGAAAAGGCCAAAGGTCATAGTTTCAATTTTATAAATATGGTATCTCAGTCATTTGTTCTATAGCCATGTAGATAAGTTCATCTCTAACAAAGAGGCAAATATTTCAGGTTCAAGAAAAACAAAGCTAAACATGAATCTATAGATTCATATAGATTGGGGTATGTTACCTATAAGAGAGAGGTAAGTAAGCAAGATTATATGATTCATTGAGGGGAGACTTAAGAAATTGAATATCTGGGGTTGGAAAGTTGGCTTAGCAGGTAAAAGTGTTCTCCATATAAACCTAAATACCTGAGTTCAATCCCTGTACTCTACAGCGAGAGAGAACTGACTCCAAATTCCAGTTTGCACAAATAAACACTATGTCATATGTACATCCACATTCTTATATGTAAACCAAATATTGAAGAAAGATTACATTTAAAAACTTCAAATGAACTGACACAGGAAGGTTACAATGAATTACACTGGGGAGTTAGGTAAACTGAGGAAAGAGAGAAAAGAAGGAGGCAATGAAATACTGCTACTGCAAATAAAAATAATAATAATAATAATAATAGTAGTAGTAGTAATAATAATAAAGATATGGTCAATGGGTGTCACAGAAGATGCAGACCAAGAACCAGTGGCTGTAAATAGTAACCAAATGTCTCTAGGACAGTTTGAGTAGACTTAGGACAGAAGAAAGAATTTGCTGGTCATTGGTATAGAAAATGTTAAATTGACTTTAGAACAATAAGATTTCCAAGTGCCTTTGTCAATATCTCAGATAATATGCTTGATAGAAAGTAGCAGATCTGGTTGCATTCAACGTATTTTTCATGACTCTGGGAAGCCCAAATGTTAAGAAAACAGGATTAAGTTTGGGAACCAGGAAACAATGAGGAGAAAGAGGAAACACATTTTAGGTTGATTCTAAGACCATCATGGATATAGAGAAGTTAGCCTGTAGAGCAGCACTGGGATAAGGCAGGTAGGACTCTGCATGGATGTGGGAGTAAATGGCAGATAGCTATTAGTGATGGAGGGACATGCTTACTATGCAGGAGCAAAAGTCTAGGGTGGAGAGGAAAGTAATAATGTTGAGAAATTTAGACCACATAGGAGGAAGCAATCTCATTGACTATAAAGCATGAAATTTTTCAGATTGTGGATGGATGCAGCTCAGTGGTAGAATTACAGTATATGATGTGGTAGAGTAACTATTGACCATGAAGCAAACCCTGGCCTTGATCTTCAGCAATGCAAAAAGAAAGAAAGAAAGGAAGAAAGGAAAGAAGAGATGAAAAGGAAAGAAAATGAAATGTGAAGCTTGGCTTCTATTTGTTTTGGAAACACAAGACAGGACAAAGGGATTGTGGTTAGGGGAGTGAACAGTTATTGGTGAGACTAGTAATGAAGCTGCCTGCTAATTTCAGAAGAAGGAGGAAAAGACATGGAGAGAGGAAGAGCTATGCAGTGCAGTGGACATCAAAATATGTGCTTTGCCTGTTGCTAGGAGAACACTGTTTGGAACCTAACAAGGTTGTATCTGCCCCTTTTCCTAATTATTCTTCACAGGAAGGTGGATTCTGTAGAACATGCAGGTAGTCGAAGGTGAGAGTGAATGAAAACAGGAGAAAAGTGACTGTGATAGAAAAGAGTAGGGCATGGGGACCTTACACAGACAGATGGTCTAAATCACACACCACAACCAGTAATGACTTAAAAATGGAATCAGAAATGAAGGAGACAAACAGGTGGTTTCCAGACTTGGTGAGAACTATGTTGATCATACTAAATCTACTCGAGATGTTTGCAGGTCTATGTTATGCAGAGGTCACTGGAAATCAGTGTGGCAGTTTCTCAGGAAACTGGGAATCAACCTACCTCAGGATCCAGCAATACCACTCTTGGGAATATACCCAAGAGATGCCCAACCGTACTACAAAAGCATTTGTGCTACTATGTTCATAGCAGCATTATTTGTAATAGCCAGAACCTGGAAACAACCTAGGTGCCCCTCAATGGAAGAATGGATCCAGAAAGTGTGGAATATATACACATTAGAATACTACTCAGCGGAAAAAAAAAATAATGACATCTTGAATTTTGCATGCAAATGGATGGAAATAGAAAACTCCATCCTTAGCGAGATATCCTAAACCCAAAAAGAGGAGTATGGTATGTACTCACTCATTAGTGGACCTTAGCCATTAACAAAGGATATTAAGCGTATAGCTTAAAAGCCTGCAGATGCCAATTAGCAAGGTGAACCCAAAGAAAAATATATATAGATTTTCCTGGAAGTCGGAAGCAAACAAGATTATTGGAAATTTTTGTTAAAGGACCTTCCATAGAAAAGCATTCCAGGTACTCTGGCTTTTGTGGATATATGTGTAGTTATATCCCTGTGAAAATTGACTAGCTGATGTATTTATTCATCATATTAGTACTAATAAAAAATCTCTTTGTACTTGGAAAACATCCTCCAACACAGTACTATTCAAACAGTGGTCTGGACTCCAGCATCAGCATCCACTGAGAGCTCATAAAAACACCATATGCCCTTCTTACTCTAGTACTTACTTATGGATGGGGTATAAAAATTGCAACAAGTCCTTCTGGTTTCTAGGGATGCTAGCGTTGCTAAGCCTCTGCAGTAGCTGGTAACCTCTGACGACCTCAGCACTGGCAGACATTCGGCAGCCTACCTGGGTTGTCTCATAATTTCCTTTCTCGGAGGCTAGACCTGAAAGCAGCTAGATTTCACATAACATGGTGAGGAGCGTTAGATCAATCAGCAAATGCCTAAAAAGAATCCTAACCTCACTATCCTCACCTAACCTTATATGTGTCCTGACAGAGGCTCTTTGGGATAATTTACTTCACTGGTTGGCTGAGGAGCTTTCTGAAGAAGGTGTCGAGATCCTCACCACTTCCCTTCCTCTGCGCCGCAGCACAGTTCAGCTCGTCAAACTCAAGCACCCAGATGATCCCACAGAGCAGATCCACGAACTGCTTTGCTTCTGGAAACGATCACTCCCGACTTCCACGGACAAAATTCGCCTCCTGGCTCGCCACCTCCGCAAGCTAGGCCGGGGTGATCTTGCAGAAGAGGTCAAGTTCAAGTGGGAACATAAGGTGTTCACGGAAAGTCAGCCCTGCTTTGATGTGGCTGCCGATTAAAGATGCGTTGACTCTTCCTTTATCCTTGGAAACGGCTCGTGGATTTTAAAGATTGGGTGTTAACTTTTTCCAGTTACTAAGACAGTCTGAAGTGAGTTGACTTGATATTGAAGTGATTGAGGAGACAATGGAGAATCCTCAAACAACTAAAGGCATCTTAAGGTATCAGCACCTTCAATGATGACTGACGTGTTTTCTGTAACCAATAGCATCAGGGATTTAACTAAGCTTACAGGCATTTGCAGCAGAGTTTTTCCAGTGTCTTAGTTAGGGTTTCTACTTCTGTGAAGAGATACCATGAGCATGGCAATTCTTATAAAGAAAAACGTTTAATTGGATTGGCTTATTTTTTCAGAGGTTTAGTCCATTATCGTCATGATGCAAATTGATGGTGTGCAAGCAGACATGATACAGGAGAAGTAGCGGGGGTTCAACATCTTGACTTACAGGTAACAGGAAATGGTTTGAGACACTGCATGGCTTGGACATATATAAAATCTTAAAGTCTGCCTTCATAGTCACATACTTTCTCCAACAAGCCCACGTGTACCCCAAGACCACACCTCCTAACAGTGCCACTCACTTTGGGGGCCATTCACTTGCAAACCACCACACCCAGTTTAGAGTTTAATAGATAAGGTTGTTTTCTAAGTGTGAGGTAAATATATAATATAGAGAATGACTTTAAAAAATTGTTATATAAAATTAAATTAGTCGTTCATGACTCCAAGAAACCAGTTCCAGTTACATGATGATAGAGGCCCACGTGCGACAATGTGAAATAATGAGTACCAATGATAGGCAGAAACACATCAAATTTAGGAAACCGAAACTTGTAAAGTAAGTTAATAGTATAAAACACTTCAGCCTCTTTCTTCCAAAAGCTCTTTCATAACAAGGTTGCTTAGAATTAGTGGCTTTTCATACTCATTATCAGGGAAATGAAGCAATACAGAAAAAAAAATGAAGTTGTGTACAGTAACCCAAGGTCTCTTTCAATTCCTTAAAGAGGCTGCTTATTACACATTTAAGAGAAATCTTATTACATAAACGTTGGGGTTTAGGGCAAAGAAGGAGGCACAATACTACAGACTGAGATGTTGTTCTCTTTATTAGGGACCTGAACTCAGGTCAAACTGGGGTTAGTGGCTTCAACACAGAAAAGAAGTTCATGACTAGTCAGCATTAAGCAGAGGTGGCATTAACTAAAGATATTTTCATATAGGCATCAACATGACGGTTAAAATAGGAGAGAAATTCTCAGAAGGAAAGCTACACAGACTGCATATTGAAAACTTCTCTTAGACAGTCACAATTGATTATTACATTTTATTAGTCAAAGAAACCTTTTACCCAGCATCCAAAAGGTAGAATGCATATATTCGTATGTTCTTGAAGTGAAGAGAACAAAGGAAAATATTTAGTGCCTTTCTAACTTCATAAAGATTTAATGTTTCTTTTACTCTTCTATGTTATCTTTGTTTAACTCTGTGAAGCTGTGGCACTTTACCTTTCTAAAACACCTCATGGTCTAATAAAGAACTGAATGGCCAATAAGTAGGAGAAAGTATAGGTGGACTGGCATGCAGAGACAACACATAGGAAGAGGAGAAGAGTAGAAAGACTAGTGAACGAAAGGAGAAGCAGAGGAGGATGCCAGGGACCAGCCACTCAGAAACACAGCAACCCACAAAGTAAGGAGTAAAGGGAGGTGTATAGAATAGGAAAGATAAATGTCTGGAGGCTAAAGGTAGACAGGATAATTTAAGTTAAGAAAAGCTGGCTAGAAACAAGCCAAGGTAAGGCCAGGTATTCATAAGTAAGAATAAACCTCTTTATGATTATTAGAGAGCTTGGTGGGGCACCCAAAATAGCCAAAAGAGTAAAAAAAAAAAACAATAACAAGCACACTTTTTGTTAACCCCTCTCAAAATTTCACTCTCTAACATACCATTTACTTCACCATCTTACACCTATCTTTGTACATCATGTGTATCTGAATACTGTAAGCAACATACCACTAATATATTCACCTATTTAAACACATTTTTTCATATACATAATCACATATACACACATGACTATACTGTCAAATCTACTCGGATACTTTCACATAGACTCACAGGCATATTCTGCCATATGCAGTCTACTCCCATGTCTCATATACATATTCAACATGCATACATACATAAATACATACATATACACAAAATATCTGCACCTGCACACTTATGTTTCATACATTTTCCTACAAAGTCTACTCTTCCTCTACCTCTTTTTCTCTCATATACTTTCAAATACTTATTTTAAAAGAAAATTCATACATACATCCCTTAGCACATGTTGGCATAGTTTTTCCAGTGTTAAGCATTTCTCATATTATTGTAACATTAAAACAATAAGGAAACACATAAAAGTGTTCCAGAATTCCCTACGGCCCCACCCTAGTCCTATGCTCCTGCCTTCTGTCTGATGTGATAATCTACCTGGATCACATTAGGAGAACCACTGGCTTCCAGTTGGCTCTGCCTGCTGGTGAGACCTAGCAAAAGCCTGGAGAGAGGGAGCTGGTTGCACAATGTCCCTCTTTTCCTTCCTGTGATTATGGTGGTAGAGCTGTGTCTCTCATCTAAACTCTTCCCCAGGAAACCACACTCCCCTGGGTTTTGGTAACTGCTTTGCTCCTTTCTTTAGGTCTGGAGCTTACATCAGCTTCCTTGTAAGGAACAGCTGAACTTTTGCTTCTGCTTCCTGTAGACAGAGGCTGCTTGTTTATTTCCCCGGCTTCCCAGACCAGAAGTACTCACACTGAAACTATATTAATTGCAACACTGCTTGGCCAATGACTCTAGCATATTCCTAGCTATCTCTTACATCTTAAATCAACCCATTTCTATTAATCTGTGTATCTCCACGTGGTTGTAGTCTACTGGTAAGGTTCTGTCTCGCATCTAGCATCTGTCTCCTGCAGTGGCATCTTCTCTGACTCTGCCTACTCTCTCTCTAATCTTTTCCAGCCTGGCTATATTCTGCTAAGCCATTGGCCAAAAAACAGCTTCTTTATTGACCAATGGCAATAAAACATATTCACAGCATACATATGGGAATCCCACATCAGCTTTCCATGCATTCTCTTTTGTTTTAACACAAGGCTCCTTCAATTATGTCTACTCAATTATCCCACTTTTTTCTTATTGAAATCCCAACCTCACCTTCCATGCTAGAAACATGTAAGTATATATTTACAACAAGGGGAGTCATATATTTTGTATACAGTTCATAATTTCAAATATTGATGTCTTATTTAATTATGTGTGTTTCCAATTTCTTCAGGTGTTTTACATGAAAGATATCATATCATCATTAATTTTACAAAATATTTAAATTGAGAAATGTAACATGTATTCTGTAATGTTTGAGTTTTATTTCAATTTTATGCTAGTTAAATACACTCATTTTGCTGCATATAGCCACAGTTTGTACATTTGCACAATTGCCCAGTATTTCATTATGGAAAATAAAATATGCACATATTTTTATTATTTTTTTTTGGTTTTTCAAGACAGTGTTTCTCTGTCTTGGATGTCCTGAAACTTGCTCTATTGACCAGGCTAGCTTCAGAATCATAGAGATTCACCAGCCTCTGTCTCCCGAATGTTGGGATTAAAAGCACACACTACCACCACCCAGAAAATTATTCATATATTCTATTGTAGATTGGCATTGAAATGAACTTTGTTTTCAGATTGTCATATACAATGCTAATATGAAAATTCTTTGCATACTTTCAGCATATATAGGCATACATTTTTATTTTAGCATACTTTTAAGCCAATACAATGCATTCTTTCCTCTACCTAAGAGTGAGAGTGAAGTGTAGGCTGGTAAAATTAATTCAACTTTAATGCTTGTTTTATTCCAGTCAGGGTTAAGGATGCTTTAGCATTTACATTAGTCATCAGCTTCACCAGTGAAAAGCCTATTACCAATATCATTTTGCTAAATAATGAGCACCTTGTTTTACAAATTAGATAAAACCAACATTTATTATTCAAACTAACAAAGCCTATGGTGCTTAACCATAGTCATCTTGATTAAGTGGTTGTATGTGGAGTACAAAATTCAAGGTGTTTCAGAGAAAAATGGAAAGGTCTTAAATAAGTAACAAATGCTTTGAGAACATCATAATTCAGTTTTCAAAAGAGTTAACTTCTTCAGGTAAAGATCTATTTTTCTACACTAGTACTTCTCAGAAAGATGATATTTTAAATGGAATATTGCGTAAAGAAAGAACTAACTTAATGGCACAGAAATTGTGGGAGTGGCCAACCAATGACTGGTACAGCTTGAGACCCATGACACAAGAGGGAGCCCACCACAGATATTGCCTGGAGTTCCAGAAATCAGAGACCAGACAGCTCAGAGACCGAGGATAGAACCAAACAGGCTGGCAAAAAAAATCGTGCTAATGATACTCTGCTATACACAGAAACAGAAGCAAGCCTGTCAGAATAATCACCAGAGAAGCTTCATTCACAAACTGATGGGAACAGATGCAGAAATCCTCAACCAAATGTTAGGCTGAGCTCAGTTAGTTTTGTGGAAGGGCTGAGGAAGAGGGAAGGAACCAGAAGGATCAAGGTTGCCACAAGAAACCACACAGAATCAACAAACCTGAACTCACAGCAGCCCACTAAAACTGAACCAAAAATCAGCGAAACTTCTTGGCTCTAACCTAAGCTCTATACTTATATGTTGTAGTTGTGTGTCTTGGTCTTCTTGTGGGTCTCCTAATAGTGGGAGCATGCAATATCTCTGACTCTGTTGCCTGCTTTTGGGACCTCTTTACTCCTAGTGGATTGCCTCCTCCAGTCTTGGTATGATGGAAAATGCCTAGTCTTATTGTAACTTGATTTACCATGTTTGGTTGATATTCCTGGGAGGCCTGCCTTTTTCTGAAGGGAAATGGAAGAGGAGTGATTGGGGGCATGGCTAGGATGAAAGAGAAGATGAAAACTGCAACTGGGATATAATATATGAGAGAAGAAATTAATAAAACAAAACTTAATTGAACTGGTTCATGAATTCAGGACATTAAACATCTCTCTCTCCACACCAAGTGGTTAAAGATCCCCTACATCCTCTGACTAGTAACATGGTTTCCACAAGGTTCTACCCAATAAGGACAGGGGTGGGTGAGTGAGAAGGTGAATGTGGTAAGAAGTAAGCACTTGGCTCAACCTTCGGTTTGATGTAAAATATGGATAGGCAAAGGGAAACCTAAAGTATTTAAGTTCTGAAGGCTCCAAGTTAAACTCTCCAGCTACTGCTGGTGTCTTCAAGAAACTGTTTTTGTTCAGACAGATTTGTTCTCAGTGAGCAATCCAGATCTGTTGTGGAGTGAGAGATTTATTGAAAGTACAAAGTCATGTCTCCTCAAATTAAAAAGGCCACAGCATGGAGTAAGAAGGAAATAGTGGGTGAGGTCAATATCAGGGCAGATGTAGGCTAGGGGATTCCCAGCAGCTTAACCAAGCATTGCTTCTGTAAACTTAACCTCACAGATGTCACAGCATGTTCTGCACATTTTCAGAGATGTCATGTCAGTCATTTGATCTTGGACTCACTACCTCGTCCAATCTTTTCCAATTTATTATCTAGCACATTAAATAGTTTACTCATTGATTACATTTTGTGAGTCTGCACCCTCCTCTGTGCACATACACAAAGACCAGGAGCTTGTCTCCTGCTCACTCAGATATTCTTATTACACAGATGTTGTAAATAGGGAGAGGTGTGCGGGTTGTATGTTCCCCAGCCACCGCCATTGGCCCGCTCAGCTGCTGGCCGCCTGCACCCGAAAGAACCACAGGAGAATGGTATTCATTTAAACTCTGCCTTGCCCATTATCTCTAGCCTCTTCCTGGCTAGCCCTCACCTCATAAACTAACCCATTATAAAAGTCTGTATGTCACCACGAGGTGGGTGACTTAATGGACGGTCCTAAGGTACCTCCATCTCCGACCGGAGCCTCATGGCATCTGGCCCACTTCCTTTCTTCTCCTCCCAGAACTTCCGTTCTGTCTACTCCGCCCACTCAAGGGCTGACCTATCCTATAAGCCAGGCAGCTCTTTATTCAACCAATAAGAGTAATACAAAATACAGGAGAACACTCCCACATCACACAGAACTCTGAGACACCAGGATTCAGCTGGCTGTGGTGGCCACTGTGTTCAATGCTAGTAATCTGGAGGCTGAGAGAGCAGAACATCAAGTTCAAGGCCAGCCTGAGAACTCAAAAGTATTTTAAACGAGTTAATGAAGTACACATGAACACACTGAGAGGCCATCTGGACTCTTAACTGCTCCATCTTTCTTCCCAAGATATCCTTGTGGGGAAAATATTGTGTTTGAAAAGAGAAAATGTATGTGGATTTTTAGCAGTTATCCCTACCAGTCACAATCCATAGGTAAAGCTGACCACAGATTTAATAGGAATTACTACTGCCCCACACATCAAAGCTCTGAAGCATTCCCTACAAGAGACAGCAGATAACTTTACACAGAGAGAAACTTTGCTCTCCAAATTATCCAATGGAAGAAGAATTTGCCACTTGAAATTGTATCCGTCACGGAGAAATCCCTTGCTTGCCTAGAGGACTGAAATCACTTTGACACAGAAAAGCATTCTCGATTTACAAGCCGAGGACCCAAGTTTTGTCCAGATAAAAGGTCTCTAGACCTACTACTGCATATCCATCTCAGATTTAATGTTACCAGGGAGTCCACTTTGCCCAGTAGACCTGATGCTGACCTCTGCACGTGTAGTTCTGTTTTAATTTGTGTCCATTGAAGCAATAAACTTACCCCCATGTCCTCAAGTAATGAGACAGTGTCCATCCCTTTGATATGCAGCCTCCTTTGTTGAAATGAATCAATAAACCCAATTTTGTTGTGTTCCAGATGTGTCCCTGGTGGTCCTTCCCAATCTGTGTTATCTGTATGATCCTCCTGTATAACACAGTAATTTTCAAAATAGCTGTATATTAAGTCAGTATAAATCTGGGGTTAATCCTAATAAATCTTGCTTGATTTAGCTCGAGGTAGGCCCTAGAAAGCAAAGTCCATCACAGGCAGCTAGGTTAAGAATGATTTCTTCTGGTCAAATAGACTCTGATGCTTGTGGAATGGTTGTTAAAATCAGTTTCATACAATGAGAACTCAGCCCTCTAAATCACTTTTGTACTATGGATAGTCACCAAGTCCCTTAGGTCATGTTTTTGCTCATAAAATTAAAGGGCAGTGTTCACTGTGTTCTATGTCCTGCCCAAAGCACTCTTGCAATTTTTAACTTTTGTGCTTAGCACTGTGCCAAGAGTAATAGGAGGGAGGAATCCAGAAAACAGAGAAAACTCTGTCTATGCTGACTACAAAGAGTTTTTCCCTTTGAGATGTCATTTGAGAAGATGTATCTGGTCACAAGGCTGAGCAGAGTGGAGCCCAGAGGCAAGATAAGAGGGTGGAGCAGGGGAAGAACTCCTCACCAAGTCCCTCCAAGAAGAAAGAAGCTCAGGTCTTCAGTGTTAAAATGAGAAGAGCTGACTGTGGTCATGCCTAGGGGCTGACTCCTCAGGAAGCCACTTATTGTATAGCTGATGTGAATTCACTTTTGATTGTTTCATTTTCAATGATAAAATTATACTCCAATGTTCTTCTGCACACAAAAAGACAGAGTAGAATGTACTATTTTTATACTTCTAATTATACTCATTTGGGATAATTTGTGCAGACACCAAGGGCCTTGACCATGAAGGGACCCCAGCCTAAATTCACTGTCTATACCACATCAAGAGACTTTTCTTTTTAAACAGTCAGTGCAAATGCATTGAGATAACCACAAGGGGGACCCCATGTCTCACACAAAATCAAGGATAACAGCAAGAGCTTACAAAGAAATTCCTTTACATATCGAGAAAAACATTTTGCATGGTATATAAGTAATAATATTTTGGAATAAAAGAAAGAATATGACATATAGTCAATATACTACAAATGTATTTTTTTTTGCTAATTCCAGTTCTAGTAGTAATGATTATCTCAAAAGTCTCACACTTATTTGGTATGACAAAACAAAGAATAAAGAAGCTGCTATACAGTGTTTTAAATTAGAATGCATTTGAGTTTCTTTATCCAAAGCAATGTATGTTAATGCAATATAGGATTCATTATAGGAATGATGTGCAACTTTCTGAAATTTTCTGGGAATGGCAAATACAAACATAACTGGTAACACTAAGTATAGGAGAAGGCCGCTTGGTGGTTCCCAGCTGCTTAGCAGCTCAGACCTGAAATAATCACACAGAAACTATATTATTTGCAACACTGTTTGGCCAATAGCTTAAGCATATTTCTGGCTAACTCTTACATCTTAATTTAACCCAATTTTAGTAATCTGTGCATCACCATGTGACTGTGGCTTACCAGATAAAGTTCCCAGTGTCTGCCTCCAAAGGGGGCTCCATGGCTTCTCTCTGACTCTGCCTCCTTCCTCCCAGCATTCATTTTAATTTTCCCTGCCTACCTCTATTCCCTGTGCAGGCCCAAGACAGCTTCTTTATCAACCAATGGTATTTACAGCATACAGAGAGGAATTTCACATCACCTTCCCTTTTCTATCATAGGTAAGAAGGAAGTAAACCTTAACATAGTAAAATTACATATAAAGAAACATGTATCAAGCAAGAATTACAGTTCCAATATTTATGGGGTTTCCATCTTTAGCCTACAGGCCCATAGTATTCAGCAGACTTTTCCATGAAGCAGGAAATTTCAAAGACACTTCTGCCTATATTGGCAGTTTGTCAGTCTCTTCCTTCTGTGTCCCACAGAATGTCTGGCAGACTGTTTCATGAAGCAGGGACCCCAAAGGATCATCTCCCCTTTAGGCAAGTTCAACAGT
This sequence comes from Dicrostonyx torquatus, assembly GCA_028555095.1. Lineage (NCBI taxonomy): Eukaryota > Metazoa > Chordata > Mammalia > Rodentia > Cricetidae > Dicrostonyx > Dicrostonyx torquatus. The sequence continues at coordinate 3,716,358 of JAQHUG010000196.1, forward strand.
CATTTCTCTGGGGGTCCAGCATGACCAGTTCATCAAGCAGTCCAGGCAAGAGCAGTTTCTTGACAAAATGGCTAACCAATTCCATGAGGAGCTTCTTCGATGCCCATCTTCCTCTTGAAGTAGATTGGTGCTGTCAGGAGCAGATGTGTTTTACTGTCATGAAAAGTCCTATGTTTTTAAAACACTTTAAATGATATATTCTGTAGTCTTTAAAAGATTTGAAGAATGCCGATCCATCTGAAATATATCTCTGTACATCTAGAAAACCTAACCAACATAATTACAAGCTTGACTATTATAGATGTTATTAACCTATATTTCTTAATTATGCATTGCATTTTCAAATGAGTTGCACAGTCACAATACCTTAATCAAGAGCAGAAATAAATATAATAAATATATATAAACAAAATTGACCTTAAATTTGTATCAACAAACCAATATCCATGTCAATGCTAATCTTTATCCCCCTTTAAATGTAAACAAACATTTATAAACATCATTTAGAGAATTTAGTCATAGTTCTCTAGAATATTTCATGCTGATTGGGGGCACTGTTAATTAGATCTTTCATGGGGTATCCTGTGGTAGGTTTATCTCAGTCAGCAGTTGGGTGAAGTAATTTTGGGGGGGGGGGTGTTGACAGCAACTTTCCAGAAATTCTTGTTGCATCAAACCACATCAGTCTAGAAGGATTCCACAGGTTCTCATCCTCTATGGAAACAAAAGAAGAACCTCTTTTCCAAAGCAACATATTCTTAAACTCAAATACAAGATAACTTTATTATACACATGCTGGTTTAGCTTAGCAGTCCATATAATAAAATGTTTCTCTGTACTTAGCTTCTTCATAGTCAAAAAATTCAAAGAAAACACAATATTATACATAATCTGGATTATCTGCATATTCTACATCTTGATGTGGCTTAATTGTTTTAAATCTATTACTTTTTAATATTTATTTTATTATCATTACTCCTTTAATCTATTTTTAAAGACATTGTTTTATTTTTAAAACCATTTACTTCCTTTATAACTATACTTCATTTTTTTCTTCACTCTCCCAAGCCTATGTACATTTATCCAACCAACACTGTGATCCATTTAGAAGCTTTTTATGTCTGAATTTGTCCTATTGTTTATCTGCAATTATTTACTGTCCAGGAGCGTTTCTTAAAATGCTGAATGCTTCTTAAAAATTAAGCTGTATCATTGCTAGGTGAAATAGAGTACTTCCTGCTTTCCCCTCCCAGACTGGTACGGCAGAGCTGCTTGACACCTCAGAGAGCCATGCACACTGCCCCATCTCTAGGCATACAGCTAGCTGGTCCATGTTGCAACCACGCAAGCTGTAGCAAGTTGCTCACAAATCCCATTCAAATGCTCAGTCTCCTTAAAGACCCAGAGGTCATGTTGGCAGCACTATCCAGAAAGCCAGCATTTCAAAACTGTGGCTTTTTTTCTGCAATGACTGAATCAGGTAAACCTCTCTTAAAGGAGCCATAGCATGACATCAGCAAGCAAAGACCATTTGGGGAAAAAATATGGCTAAACTTTGTTTTTTAGTGTCTAGAATTTCTTTGCAAGCCCTCTCAGGTTTTAAGTGGATTTTAGTTGGCCATGTGGGAGCCATTTTGTAGGAGGAGGCCGCTTGTTGATTCCTGGCTGCTCAGCAGCTCAGACCTGAAATAATCACACAGTAACTATATTATTGTGAATACTGCTTGGCCAATAGCCTAAGCATATTTCTGGCTAACTCATATCTCAATTTAACCCATTTCTAGTGATCTGTGTATTGCCAAGTGGCTGTGGCTTACCGGATGAAGTTCCCAGCGTCTATCTCTGGTGGAGGCTTCATGGCTTCTCTTTGACTCTGCCTCCTTCCTCCCAGCGTTTTCCCTACCTACCTCTATTCCCTGTGCAGGCCCAAGAGAGTTTCTTTATTAACCAATGGAATTCACATCATACAGAGGGGGAATCCCACATCAATTAAGGAACAAATACACTCTGAGATCCATTCAATTTCCAGTAAATGTTTACAAATTTTGTTAATAAGCTGATTTCATTCCAAGGAATCAAGAATTAATTTCTAATTATTTTAAATATTCTGAACCATAATCTGTTATTATTGTTTGGCAATAAATGTAATTGGCTAACATCTATACACTAAAATATATTTCTTATTATAAAGTCATTTTTGATAGACCATGTAATTTTAGCTTATTATTTTTAGTAAGTGTTCCTTACACAGTGCATCTCACAAATATAAACCAATGCCTTGAGGACAGATATTCATGAGAAGAAAGTATAACAGAATAATACTGAACAACACCTATTATACTCTAAGGACTACTACAACACAGTGGTTGTGTCTGAGTATTTGTTCTTCCTTACTGACAGTTGGTGATCTATTCCTGCTGACTGAGGTCCTCCTTTGTTATGTATTTCAAAGTGTGCAACGATATACAAGATCATATTTGAGTGAGAAATTTAAGATCACTAAATGGTTCTTCCTTTTCTTCTTGCTCTGATAACTGTACCATTTCTATAAAGGATGTTTCATGGACCTTGATGCTAAGAGGCACACTATACAGAGGAAATATTTCAGAAAATGTGTGGAAACACTTTTGTTGTTGTACCCTGTCATTATCCCCATGGATTCAGTTGGATTCTTTGATCATGCACAGGAAAGACAATCATACTTTGTCTGTCAAGGCTATCAGATTTTAAGAAATGTTGAATAAGGGAATAAACAACTGGGCCTTAGAAGTAAGACAAATGCAAAGAACATGTAAAGATTCAAATCTTTTGAAGGACGGAAAACAAATTGCTACTGGAATGGTATGCCCATATATACCCACTATAAAAGATTAATAATAGGTAGTAATGAATTGAGTGCCAGTTACAAGCCATAGGCTTTTAGTATATAACCTCATTTCATTCTCTTAGGTAGCCTTCAACTTGGTGTTTTTATTTATCTTTTTGACATGATAAGTAGGTTTTGAAATGCTCAGATTTTTCATTTGCACATTCTTTTCTTATTTGTTAACTTAGTCACTCATTCATGGTTAAATAAATAAATATTAGCTGTGTTCATTCAAATTATGAGATTATATTTTTAAGTTCTTCTGTTTCTTATTCCAAAGTTTATTTTCTCTCCAATCCATAAAATTCTGTGGTAGACAGATTTTTAAAATTATCCCCAAGATTTCACAATCTCTTTTCATAAGTTACTTATAGTCTATACTCTGAAACATTGGGCTTCACTCATTGTTATATTGTGTAGCAGAATTAACTCTAAAGTAAGACTATACTACTGGTCATGACTTATTCATTTTATTAGGTTTGTCTCAGCAGGAGAAGGGAGAGAAATTTGGAACACAGAGATTCCAGGGGAGGAACTGTCTCCATTCCTGAGACAAAAGGAGATGCATAGCATAAGTTTCAATGTAGCTTCATAAAGATGACAGATAAAAAAAATCAATGGGACAACAGCCATACAATCACAAATACACAGAATTTGGCAACAGTTTCCTGCTCTTGCCATGTCCTTGCTCTGCTATCTTGGACCCCAACCCTCTGGAACCATAAGCCCAAATAAACTCTTTCTTCTAGAAGTTGTCTTGGTCATGGTGTTTGATCAAAACAGGCTCACTCAAGAGGTTAGAAATCAAGCTCCATACTGGAAATCTAGCCAGGTTCCCAGGGATAGTGAGTTCATGAGCCTTAGAAAAAGACCCACTATTATCAGAACAGCAAATAGCTTACTACATTTTAATTCTTATTCTTATACACAAGAAGAAGTGTAGCTATGACCCCTCATCTAAAAAACTTCTCTTGACAAGCAGAAACTATCAAAGAAAATCACAGCTGGGTATAATGCAGAAGTCAATGGATTACCAGGAGCCCATCACAGCTCAATACACTTACATCACAGCTCCCGTATCTATGGCTGACAGACACTGAAGAAGGGACATAGCAATTGCAAATGCAAGAAAGTCTGCTCTGAAAAAAGTCTCTCCTGGAAATAGCTTCAGGAGAAAGATTAGAGAAAAAGCCTGGATCAGTGTGTATGATAGCATCAAAGTGATAAAATTTTGTGTCCCAGCTATAGACACAGTACTAAACTACCACCTGCTGGAACAAGAATTATACTGTTCCAGGGATAAAGCCAAATTATTGATCCAATGGAGAGGATCAGTATTGAAAATATATACACACAAACAGAAAAAATATATGTAGCAAGCTGTATTTATATATTTTGTATACACATACATGTATATATAACAATAATATTAAAAGAAAGAATATATGAACTTAAAAGTTTTATAATTGTTTACGGGTTATAGTCAGGGTAGCATGGAGAATCTGGATGGAGGATGGAAAGTGATATAATTCTATTAGTTAAAAACACATTTAGAAAGAGAAAACTAGCAAATACAGATGGAAGTAATTTCATGTGAAATAAAAATTCTGCTTCCTATTAAAATTTTGGGATTGTAAGTCTATGGGTTCTATTTAGAGAAAGGCTCATGTCTTTGTGTCTGTGCTATCTGTTAGCAACTGATTCTACACTTCGTTAAGAATCTTGATAAGCTGTTGAGTTAACTTACTACTCTTCATCCAGTGAAGCTCAGGTAATTTTTAGGGCTTCCAACACCACTTCCTAAGTAATTGCATCTTGTGTAATTGATCAAGACTGAATTTGCTGCCAGAAAAATCTGTACCTCTGGGTTTTAATTGCAACTCTCCATTACATAAAATTGAGACACGAAGTTAAAAGCCTTTGAAAAAATGTGCTTTGCTAATAATTGTAAACTACTATTGAAGAAACTTATGGAGAGTCTTGAGAAAATTAGAGAGAGGAATATCTTCCTTTTTATAAATAAGAAAGTTCATATCATTGGAATAACAGTTCACATACTCAATTAACCGGCTTCAGTCCAGGTTTCTTGAAATCTGTTCACAGTCCCCACCAGTATGTAGAATTTTCATAATAAAGTCAGATATTTTAAGTGAAAAATAAGGGTCTTTTAAATCTACTTAAACATTAGCGAGACTTTTTTTTAACTTCTGTTTAGAGATAAAAAGTGGGGAAGGACACTACGTACATCCAAACCTCAGAATAAAATTATAAATATTCTTGAGTGTAACATAGATCTTATGTTATAACCTGAGCTGAACTTGAAGATAGGACAGTTATTTATAAGGAAAATATACAAGCCATACCCAATGATATACACAAAAAGTCACAGATTGAACATCGGGTTGTGTAGCAAGTTGTGGGAAGAATTAAAATAAAAATTTTAAGGAAAATTGCTAAAAATGGAATGGGTTCAAGTGCGAGACTATAAAGCTTGCTGCAATTGGAAACAAAAGAGCAATTTTTTACCCTACTGAAAGATGTTTTCTGTGGCTCTCCACTGGGAACATAGAAGAAAAAGTAAAGGGTGGTGTAACATGACAGAACAGCTTCCTTACTAGTAATGCCTGGAAAATGGAAGAAATCCCTGTTGAGGGAAGACCAAGATGTCCCACCTCATGCTTCTTTCGAAAGGTAAACAGCTTTTATTTACCTGTAGTAAACCTCACAATACACTGAACATAGACCAAGATGTACTGAGGCTAGGGAAAGGCAAATGCAGTATGCACTATGGAATGGGCAGGAAATCTGAATCAGATCATGTGAGATCTGCAACCAGTAAGGCAGAGATCACTAAGGAAGCCCGTCATTCCATGATGATAGTTCACAAACAGAAGTAGTTCAGAAACCCTAGTTCTCTCCGTCACAATCAACTACTAAGAATATCATAGCAAGTGTCAAGGAATTTGGCTGGGAAGAAAAATCTTGCAGAACAAGGAAAGCTCAATTATGATAAAGACACAAAGCACCAGAGAACATTTGTTGGTGATATTGTAAGACTCACTAGGAAAAGTTGGGAAATATGGATAGAAAGACAGGCTTTTAGCAAAGACGGAAACTATAGGAAGAAATCAAACAGACGCCAAAGGACAGTGATGAAGATGAAGAATAACATCCATGAAGCAGATTCACCCAGCGCCTGCTGAGTCACCCTGACCGGTAAGTTCCTTCCAGACTGGCCAGTCAGGGACCAGGGAGTGCTCTGGTGGCTCCCCGATCCCTGAGGCCTCCTGGCCCCCGGAAGGTTCTTCCACTCAACCGGCCCTTCTTATTCAACTTAACCTTCCCCAAAGCAACCCCTTCCTTCAGCTGGCAGGGGTCTAGGAGAGAAGTGGGTAGAGAAGCCTAGGGTGCAAGGAGTGCCTTTGTTCAGCTGAGGGGGCTGCCTCTTGCAACCCCGCCCTTTTGGCCCTTTTGACTCAGCCTGCAAGCAGATTTACCCAGCACCTGCTGAGTCACACAGACCGCCTGCAAGCAGATTTATCCAACGCCTACTGAGTCACAAGGACTGCCACTTAACCAGTCCCTGCTGAGACAGAGGGACCTATTTAACCAATGCTGAGCCATCTGGACCACCTTCAAGAAGATTCAGCCAGTGCCTACTGAGCCATAGAGACCATGCCTGTTGATCCATCTGTACCACCTGCAAGCTTATTTATCCAGCACCTGCTGATCCATCTAGACAGCAGACAGCCTTGAGACAGTGCCTGCAGACCCATGCAGACTGCAAGTGATCCCTATCAAGGAGCAGTTGATTCTTCCAGAGAGGAAAGAGATGGGCAGGCGCCAATCCAAAAATTCTTCCAACAACCTGAAAGGCAACATGATAACACCAGAGCCCAGCAATTATGCAACATGAAGATCTGAGCAACCCAATCCAGAAGAAGTAGAAGAAATTGACCTTAAACGTTATATTATGAAAGTAATAGAGTCCATTAAAGAGGAGGTAAAAAACTCCTTTAAAGAAAGAGATGACAAGACTAACAAAGAGTTAGAAGAAATGAATAAATATCTCAAGGATACCCTAGTAAACCAAGAAAAAAGCAATCAAACAGGTGCAGAAAACAGTTCAAGACTTGAAAACTGAGGTACAGACAATGAAGAGGACACAAACCGAGAGAGGGTTGGATATGGAAAAGCTGGATAAACGAACGGGCTCTACAGAGACAAGTTTAACCAACAGAATTCAAGAGATGGAAGAAAGAATCTCAGATGCTGAAGATACATTAGAGAAAATAAACTCATTGATCAAAGAAAACAACAAATCCAACAAATTTGTAACACAAAACATTCAGAAAATCTGGGACACCATGAAAAAACCAAACCTAAGAATAATAGGGGTAGAAGAAGGAGAAGAA
>JAQHUG010000196.1:3745892-3757289 GCA_028555095.1 Dicrostonyx torquatus
TAATGGAGGGGTCCTTACACAGCTGCTGTGGAGGTTCAGCGTTGCTAGTCAACCGTTGCTACTCTGTGTCTGTGTATGCTGGGAAAAAGAGTTCAGCTGCAAAAGCCGCTGTTGGGATTTCAAACAGAGATTGTTTTTGAGCTGCAGGAATGTCCCAGGGAATTTTCAGCCTTAGGCAACCTGTCTCAAGCTGCCTAAGCTCTAGGCCATAAGGGGGCTTTAAAAACCATTCCGCAAATCAGGCGGGCAGCATGGATCCCGGGAGGTGTGGAGTTCTTAACTGCTGACTCCACACACACAGGTCTCGGACTGGTGGGTGGCCTAGGCCACAGCAGGCAGCCTAGCCAGGGGATGGGGGAGAGGGGAGTAGGGGGTGGTTCTAAAGACGCAAAACAATCCTATACCAGTTTCATTAAAAAGGGTTATTTATTGGAGGGGAGAAAACTTACAGAACACCGCCCTACACCACAGTCCTCTCATTGCAAACAGGAAACAGGACCTGGAAGCAAGAGAGAGAGCAGAGGGTTGCAGCCGCTTTTTTAAAATGAATGAAACCACATCCCAGTGGGCTGGTATCTTAAAGGCTATTGGCTAAAGGAGCAGAAATAGTTCCCGCAGCAATAAGTAATTATCCAGGATTTAAATCCTAATCATCAGGTTCTAGAATTAATCTTCTGAAATAAAGAGAATTATGATGTTGAAAAGGAGAAGATGAAAGTGGCTGATAATTTCTACCTGTCATATGCTGGACGTACTTATTAATTTGAGCTCTCTGAATATAGGAAATATCTTTTACAACTTCTGTCCTCTTATCTACCTTTGGGGTCTTGATTCTCTATATTTAAAGTGAATTCCCTTTTTTATTCTTTTTACTTGCCCTTATCACCTGCTCTCAGCTATAGAAATCAATATATTTTACAGCACAATCTCTGCAAGACAAGCTCAATCTAAACACTCAATAGAACCTCTTATGTGATTAAATAAAAAATCAAATTATCAACGGATTGGTCTGAGGCCTGTACATTTTCATTTGTTCAATTTATTAAGTCTATATGACAACCAGGGTCACCACAAATGCCCCTAGAGAAACAAGGAGAGGATCTTGACATTCACCCTAGAATTTAGAGACGGCTTAGCCTTTAAAAGGACACTTTTTACACCCCCACTTTATATGCAAGGTACTGCAAAGGTTACATGAAACAACAGTGGCATTTGCTGTGTCTAGAAGCTAAGGAGAAAAAAATAAGATGCAAAAATGACATATGACTTTTAGTGTCAAAAAGTAATTCTGGAAAATTACAGCATTTTGTTCTGCAAAGTTATGGTACAACGCTCAAGGCCAGAAATAAAAATCAAAGGAGATCACTAAAAACCTTTAAAAGGGCATTCATGTGAAGAGTTATAAGGACAAAAAGTGCTGTTGAGAAAAGAGCATCTCAGAGAAGACTAATTCCTGAGACTATCCCCAAGCTTTTGAGAGTTCTCGAATATTGGGAAGTCAGAAAAATCTACCTTCCTAAAGTATTTTGAGGGTAGGGTATTTATGGATAATAGCTGAGACCAACAAATCAGCTGAATGTATTAATATCTGTTGTGAATACCATGCAGGGTACAATTTTATTCATATATATATATATATATATATATATATATACAGTAATACAATTACCTGCCAGTAATTAATAATTTAATTTGTCTTAAAGGCTAGTAATCAAGGCCAGGAACTGAGTCACTAAGAACAAGAGATTTTTAAAAATCTCTGCACATAAAGTCTCTAGCGTTGCTGTTGTGCTCTGGACAGTTGTGCTCAATTTTCATAGTCTCATAGCCATGTATATTATTATTATTATCAATTTTTAATTTAATTAATATAATTACTATTAATAATAATATTTCTCAGCATTTGAAACGGTTTCTCTATTATGAAGTAGTTGAAATTATAGGAGAGATGGATGAGGCTTAGAAAGATTGGATTCCTGATGCAGGGCACCAGTGGTGAACTCTGACTTGTGCTCCAGGCTTCCGTGGCTTAGAGGTCTTGTGGTCTGATGCTTGCTGTAAGAGGTTTTTGTGCAGTCTCCTGTTATGCTTGTTTATGTTCTGTGAAACCCTTGGCCCTGTGTCATCAACCCCAGGCCACCATCTTGCTTTTGATGCCGTGGCTTTTTCCTGAGGTGTTTCTATGCATAACAAATCTTGCCTCCAGATATCCTTTTATTCAGTTGAGACAGACACACTAATAACACATCATTGACACTCTCTATTTTGTTTTCTACATTTCTTGTAAAGGTACATCTTAATCAGCATCATTGGTAATCTTTAATTTGTAAGAACTTTTCTAAAATATTATTTTCAGCTGTGTAATAAAGTGTCCTCTATTTGTCAGATAATTACAGAGCTCTATACAGATTAGGATGGATGGTGATGTCAGGTTCAAGGACACTACAGCACTCCCTGGATGTGCACATGGTACTTTTGGGGGTTAAGCTGATTCTGCCTGAGAATTGCCTTTCTCTGTATTCTTCAAAATTAATGCTGGGGTGACACAAACAAATGTTTATTCATCCTAAACAGGATATTGACAATAGACCAAATAAAGAATTCCACCCATCTCTAGTTATCTCGTGGATTTATTGGTGTTACTTACACAACCATAGTAAAGAACTTTTTACAGGCTATTTAAGATGTTATTTACATGAATATGGGAGAGGAGATACTTACAAGAGTATGAGTGAGGCATTACTAACAGGAGCATGACTGAGCTAAGACAGCTGCATCACCCAAAGGCCTACCTCCACATGAGCAAGGTCCCGCAAAACCTTAAACTTTGAGCTGTCTGTGAAACTCACATTCAGTTTCGTGGGACTGTCTCCTCTTTTCAGCAATCATTACTACTTACATATATTTGGGGAAAGAGTTTATCATTCTTGTGATTCATAAGCTTCCAGATTTTGTACATTTCATTAGCTTTCTGGATATTATAAGGATTTCCCCTCCCTTGAGTTGGAAATATCTACAAAGGACTATCTAAACTCTGCCACCACATCACATTAAGGGTGCACGCTTCCTGTTTGACACATCCCTATGGTAATTACCATGACAGCGTTGCTGAGAAGTATTTGCCTGGTGTCTTAGTATTCTATTGCTATGAAAAGACACCATGTCCATGGCAATGTTTATAAAGGAAAGCATTTAACTGGGGCTTTCTTATAGTTTCAGAAGTTTAGTTCATTGTAATCATGACAGGAAGCATGGTGGCATACAGGCAGACATGGTGCTAGAGAAGTAGCTTAGATTTCTGCATCTTGATCCACAGGCAGCAGGAAGAGAGAGTCACTGGCTTTTGCTTTATGTATTAATATATTTATTTATTTATGTCTCTTTTCATACTGGAACTTTTTGAAGTGAATGTATTCATTAGCTGGAGCTGATATAAGAAATTATCACATGATAAGTGGCTTACAAAAATTTATTGTCTAATCTTAATGGGATATTATTCAACTTCCCAGCATTGTGACAAAATGACTGAGATCATTACTTATAAGAAGAAATGGCTTATTTTGGCTCCTGGTTTTTGATGTTTCAGTTCATGATGGGTTGACCAATCACCACTTACATACTGTGAGTCAGTCCATAAGGTATGAGGAATCTGGGAAGGAGCAAAGCTGTTCACCTATACAGTCACAGAAATGAGAAAAAAAGTGGAGTCAAAATCTCCATATAACACTCAACAGCAAAATTCTAATGACTTAGCTTCCTTTCACTGGGAGCTAGCTCATCAGGGTTTAATCTTTTTCAATCCTACCAAGCTGAAGACAAATACTAGCCCCACGAGCCTTTGGAAAAATCATGTAAAAAAAAAAAAATCATGTAGATGCATGCTTGGGCTTGAAGGCCAAGACCAAAGTGTCAGTTGAGCTTGGTGAAAGACTTCTATTCTAGAAGTTTCACCTGGCTTCAGGCAAATTGCTACCAAGTTTTGGAATTTATTGACTTGTAGATAAATTACTTCTTTTCCTGCTTACGTGGCGACCGTATTTGTTTATGTATCTCTGTTTTCTAAAATTCCATCAGATTGCAATAGAGATTCCTCTTTCTGTGATCTCACCATAATTAATTCTACCTTCAAAGACTCTGTTTTCAAGTAAAGTCACATTCGGAAGTACTGACAAATAAATCTGCAATGGATAAACACTAGGAAGAGTCAGTGTGACTCCTAACATTTACAAAACACTTCCCACTCCTGTGGATAAAATGGGAATGTAGGTTATTATGAACTCTACTATATGAAAAAATGTGACTATTATTTGCTATTGATTTATGTCAGAAGGGATACTTTGGGTTGTAATTAAGTACTTATTAATTTTGTCACCCAAACTGTCTCATCTTTGTTAATTTACATTGTTATCAGTTGACTTCTGTGTCTCTTCAACATACCCCCACAATGGGATTGTTTGTTTTGCCTGTTCTTCCCCAAAGGTTTCTTTCTGTCAGACACTAAGATGCTCTTGGTGTATCTTACATGCTATGCAGTATTACAGTCAGCCAATTCTTCAATAATCATTAGAAGTGAGCATTGCACTCATGGCCCCTGGTTTGTAGGCCATATTTAGACCCTTGGAGCAGTTAAAGCAAGTAGCTATTTTCATATGTTTCCTGTGTACACAGACCTGTACATGTTTTTATTGTATACCTAGTTGAGACTACAGTAATTTAGAATGCATTGTTATTGATGTTCCTGTAACATGAGGGATCTGCTCATTGGGGTTACTGTCCCGCCCAGTACCCCACAGCCGGCAAGCCCCAAAGAAAATCACACAGAGAGTCTACATTAGGTTATACAATGATTGGCCCATTAGCTCAGTCTCCCTACCAGCTCCCATAACTTATATTAACCCATTGTCAGCCACATGGACAGTACCTTTTCTCAGCTGGGACAGGGACACATCCTGCTTCCTTGGTGGTCTGCACAGGAATGCTAAGGGAGCTTCCTGCTTCCCAGACGTTCTACTCTCCCTGCCTCTACTTCCTGTCTGGTTGACCTGCCTATACATCCTCCCTGGCCAATCAGCATTTCTTTAAAACATGATTGACAGAATACAGACAAGTCTCCTGTACCATGTCCCTAGCTCTATATATCAGCAATTCTTTTAGACTAAACTCTAAGTCTAAGCATTCCTTCCCTCATTCTGTTATCTATCATGTTGTACTTCATGGGGCTATTTTTACTTTCTTCCATCTGGGGTGTTTTCTTAGAAATCCTTTACCAAATTATTTTTTACTTACTTTGGATTAGCTATGGTGATGTTTTGCTTAGGTTGCCACCTCAAGGTAGCTGCTCCTAAACTCTAAAAAAGGATTAGTTCTATGTAATTTAGCTAACCGTCATTAGTTACAAATGGGTTTCTAAAACTGTGTGTGTGTATATTCCCCTCCATTTTCTGTATTGCATGAATGACAAACCCAATATGATACATAGCAGGATTTTTGACAAACACCTTTTGGCTAAATGGCTGGAGAAGACCAGAATGAAACTTATTTCCCTCACTAAAAATGACCCAGCCAAATTAGACTCCAAAGCCTAACGAGATATGATTATTTCAAACAATCATCTTGGAGTGAATTCTAGAAACCCAATGTAGTAGACTTTATTTGCATAATGCATGTATATCTCCAGGTTTCTAAATGATTGTTTGTACAAAGTGTAGTCATAGTATATAAATTTTAAGCTTTTATTGAGTATTTTCCTTGGAAGTTTCATTCATATATGTGTACTCTGATTATTAAAACCCCTATTTCTCTCTCTCTCACCTCATTATCTCCCTTCTGCCCTACAAATCTCCTTGCCACATTCATGCTTTTTTCAAGTTTTGAGCATAGTTATACTGTATTTGCATTATTCCCAATCATCTTTGCCCTATAATTTCTTCAGTATCCCTACCTATCACATTCTTTTGAATTCATGACCTCTGGTGACCAAAAGTCACCATTGTGAATTTTGAGTTTCTGAGACATAACCAAGTCCTACTCTTTTTTTTTTTGACATAATGGTTTTTTTTTAATTGATTTTTATTGAGCTCTACATTTTTCTCTGCTCTCCTCCCTGCCTCTCCCCTCCCTCTTCAGCCCTCCCCCAAGGTCCCCATGATCCCAATTTACTCAGGAGATCATGTCTTTCTACTTTCCATGTAGATTAGATCTACGTCCTAATCTTAACCAAGACACTGTTTGCACTTGATACATGCTGGGAAAAGGGAAATCACATTTTTCTCTAATGGATTGTCACTGGGTATAGCAACCACACTCGAGGGCAGGGTCCATGCTCAGAGTGGTTGGTCAGCAAGCAAAACAGTCTATGTTGCTGTTTGTCTTATTGGAAGCTCATTTGTTTTGAATATATATATATATATATATATATATATATATATATATATATATTCTGATGCACAGAACAGGAATTTGGGTAGCTGGGGAGGTGAAAACAATCTGAGAGAAATTGGAACTGAGAAAGGATATGATAAAATATATTTTATTAAAAAATAAATGGAAATAAATAATACATTTACAGTCATATAATTTACCTCAATATAGAACTAAGGTAGCATGCATACCTTAACTCCTAAAAAATAAATGAAAGATGGACAAAGATGGTAATCAAGACAACTGCATTATATAAGGGAAATAACAGTAGCGTGCACTTCTACATGGTAAGAGGGTTTGGAAGTAAGACCAAGACAGAATGCATAAAGGAGATAACAGTACATCTGTGAGTTTTAGCATTGGGAAGAAGCTCTCAGTAGAGACCAAGAATGAATAAGATGTCAGATGCTTTAAGAACTGTCACTGATGGTCTTCATTTCTCCCATAGCGTTTTTGTTGCTATTTAGCATTTCATTTTGATTTTACATCTTTCTTCTTCTGTTATCAGTGTCTTTACATGCCTCCACTCTTTACATTATTAGGTTGTTAGAGACTTTGGGATATTATTTTAAATTCCCTGTGATAAATCCAATATCTGGACTGTAAGATGCACATGGCTTAATGGTTACAGCACTACAATGAATATTGGAAGACCAATGTCTAGTCTTTATTCTTTCATTATTTAGTTCTTTATATTAATATGCTAGCTTATTTTCTGCATCTATATTTGTCAACAATATTAATTTTCTTCAGACCTCTAAAATCCATGAAACCTGCCAATTCTCTTCTTATTTAGGTTATTTAGAGATTTTTTGATTTTTTTCTCAGGACTTATATAACCTTTCTTATATAACCTGTTTCCTAAAATGTTGTCTCATACATGAATACTATATTTGCATCTCTTCTTTCTACCTTTTCTTTTTCTCTCTCTCCAAATTCTACCATGTCATGTTTCCCTATTCTGTCTCAAATTCATGACTTCTTCTTTAATTGCTATTTTTGCTTATATATGAAAAATATATTGGTTTACAAATATGTACTGTCAGTATGCACACACACACACACACACACACATATATATATATATATATATATATGTATATACTGATGATCAAGTTTATTGTTGCTCATGTCTTAACAATATGGTTACCTAAACATGGCCTGAACTGTAACAGTACAGCTGATACACTTACATTGATAGGAGAGATCTTCCAGGTTCAAACACTCCCAAATAAAGAACTACAGGCAATAAATGGCTGCTGAGAGGGAAAAATCAGCCTTCTCTAGGGTTGATTCTTCTGGTAGATTATCCAACCACAAGCCATCTGACCCATATATGTAAAATATATAAATTATATATAAATATATAATATGTAAATATGACATATAACTTGAGACACACATTCATTTCCTTAAAGATCTATGTGATTCAGAGTCAGAAATATAACTAAGTGCTGTAGGACATTGGATTCAATTTCTGAAATCTTCAGCCACTTAAAATCATGAGGAGTAGCATGAAAATCATGTTTAAGCATTTAAATAGTACAATATGACAAGAGAAGATTTGCAGAGTGTAAAGAATTGTAGAGATGTCTTGGTTAACCTCACCCATCTTAGGAACGGTCAGTTTAGAGACAAAGACAAATGTAGTGCCCTCTAACAGCATCTCATGGGTCTCTTTCAGAGGCAGGAAACTCCACCCAGTGCTTTCAAACACAGAAGACAAACAATCCAATTGAATACACACAGTTTCCTCCCACAAGTACTTTGAGGTCAAGTATAAAATGTCCATTTAAACCAGTGATTCCTAGAAACCAATTTTACAGAGGGAACATTTTACATTTAATTTTTGACAATTATAGTAAAGGAAAAAGTAATACAGGAATAGCCAACAATGTTGGGTGTAGGAAGAAAATGTTTCCTGTTAAATAATTATTACTGAATTTTAAAAAAGCATGTCCTCTCTCTTATTTTTTGTGTATTATCTGATTTTAAGTTCCTTATTTGTTTAAATATGACTTGTTTCTACTATATTCTTGATAGCTTTCTATATAGTATGATTAAATTAGGAGACTAGCATTTTTTCCTTTCAAAAATTAATTCAGATAAATTTATTGTCAGAGCACATGTGACTTTTCTTGGATCTTTAAGAAAAAGAAGTCACCGAGTTTGTTTCCAAGGACACTGAAAATTGCTGGTGGAATAGCTGGTAATTTCTTTTATAATGATAAGAGACAGAAAAGACATTTCCTGGAAAAATGAATCACTGTGAATGGGGAAACTGGTTTAAAATTCTTCTGCTGGACTATTTGAAACATGACAGAGACCAAACAAGATTATTGAGCAAAATGAATTGATATGAAATATGTTAAAGGTACTTCACAATTCTGTCTTTAACACAATTGAATTTGCTGTGGAAATAGTCCCTTCCAAGAAAAAAGACTGTTGTAGTATCATGCTGTGTAGAATTGGAATATCCTTTTACTGTTTTAGGCATGAAGGATGAGAGCATCCTTTTAATATTTTTAATAATGTATTTTTATATTATTGATCAGTCATGGTACACTCTTTGTTCACCCAAACTTAAGATTCAGGCTTATTACTTTAATGTTTAAAAGATGATAGAACTCTCTTTGGCGTTCAAAGGAAATATTCTGAAAGTGTAATCTATCATTTTAGGGAAAGATGATTATCTTTGGAAATTGTATCAGTTAGAACTTCTCATCAGGAATTGTTATGAATATTACAGTCCAGCCTTTGATAGTTCAAACATGTAGAGACTGGACCACATGTGAATAAAGGCCAGGAGGGAAGGCAAATATATGAGATTATATTTTAGACAAATGTATGTGGTATTGAATGCTGCACCTATTATGTTTACTTCAATTTTAAGTGTGGTATCTGCTCCATCTTTAAAGAACAATATATAGCCTAGTGTCTATTGACAGCTCAGCTTGGCTGGGCTACAAATCAAAATGTGAATGCTGCCTTAAAGACATTTTGCAGCTGTCATTGCTGTCACAATAAAACTGAATTCAAGCAATAGAGATATTTTAGATGACATGAGCAGACCCAATTTAATCTACTCTAAGGCATTCAAACACTTGTGATAAAAAAGATATAGCCACTAAACAGCAACTTTGGCATGAGCCAAAGTGTTCTCACTTGTCTTTTTTGATAACCTGGCCAGCAATTTTTGGTCTTTCCCATTTGACACTGATTATGACATAAACCAGTCCTTTGAAATATATCTTACACTGTATCTGCTTCTTCTACTTCTGAGAGTAACAGAATCTTTCATAGCTCACAAGGACCTAAGATGCAGAATAATCACAGTCATCTAAGATCAACTTGCGGTTGGTTCATTGTTCCAAGTGGTTCCGAGTTCATTGTCTTATGCAAATAAAAGTTAATGTGCAGACTCTATTGGGAATATACGAAATAGGAGAGGACTTATTAAACATCATTACAGAGGAAGATGAGCTTATGGGTCATTATATCTCTGTCTCTCTTCCCCATGTGGTCACAGTGAGTAAAATAAATCTTTCATGCTATTCATTATCAAAATTGTTGTTTTAATTATCTTATAGATAGATAGGGCATACCTAAACCTGGATTATTGGGTGCAGGCTATGATCCTAGTCCCGCAACAATCACGATGAGCATAAGGGGACTGAAAAACATACTTGTGGTACTTACTACTTACCGGAAGGTGACCCTAGAGTGGAAAGAAAGATTAGAAGTACTCAGAAGTTGCTGGAATAATTTCATTACATGTACATTTTTATATCATACCACTCCGTTGGGCATCAATTGCTTGTTATCTCTATTTAGAAGAAAAGTGAACATTGAGACTTCATTTTGCTTCTTGAGAAAATCTGATCCTTGTCATCTGTTAACTAGTTTGAAGAAGGAAGATGTTGAGAGTTGATTGCTCATTTCTTCACTATTAAAACATGAAGTGGTTAGATATAGATAGTAAATTTATAACATAAGTTCTGTGTCTTGTTTATTGACTTGTTGGTAATCTGGAAAAGATGTAAGGTCTGCACTAATAAATAGCTGCATCCATCTTGTGACATTTTAAACTTGAGTAAAGATATTGTTTTCTTCTTAATAATATTTATAGTTAAAAGACAAGATTTTATGTTTTGTTATGAGAAAATGTTTGATATTCTATGTTGTTTATATTCAAATTTTGAGCTACTGGAAAAATTACCTTAACATAGTCAAGGTTTATTTATGTATCTGCTTGTGTTAGTATCTTTCAAATAACTAGCTGTTAAGGAATCATTTTAAAGTCATAAATATTATCCATGACATATATATATATATATCAGAATCTAAACTTTATCATAAATGGTTTAAAAATTAAGAGGCATATAAGGTTACATGGAATGTAACTATAACTGGTAAGTGTCATTGTTTACCATGGGTTCCTCTAAACAGGCAGGAATGTCTAAGGAAGAGGCAATAACGGTGTTTACAGCCAGAGTAAGCCTGACCAATGGACACAGCATGCCAAACATTAACTCTGCTTCCCCTTGGACCTGGGTCAGAATGAATATCTTGAACTAACCTTACTGACAATGGAGAAGTAGAAGGAAGCTTGGTAGTGACATCCTTGATGAGAAGAGGGGCAACTTATGGAAAGGTATAAAGAATGACCAGGGGACACCTGTCAATCACAGGGTTGCACGCAACTTTGCTTCTTTAAAGGAATAATTGAGACAATTGATAGAAGTTTTTTAAATTGTATTAGACCTTACAAACATTCTTCTTTAGTTTCTTTAGCTATTGACTCTTGAAACCAGTGGATGCCCACTTAAATTAGACAATGATGGGACTTCAGAGATGGAGCTAACCCTCTGTGGGAAGGTTTAATTACATGTGTGATACAATGCCAACCTCTTAGTATCTTCCAGAACTGTTGTAATAGGCTAGTGGCTGCCTTCCCTGAGCCCCCAGCTCCCAGCT
>JAQHUG010000196.1:3758464-3768479 GCA_028555095.1 Dicrostonyx torquatus
TATATATTACATTTTTAATGAACTACACAATCACAATACCTTAATCAAGATCAGAAATGTATGTATAACAAGATTGATCTTAAACTTATATCACAAAGCAAAAAAGGTGTTCAAGTAAAGAATCTAGTTTTTAGACAATTTTGTTATAAAATCTTGGTATATATCTGTTTTCTGTAATAAAATATTTTGTTATTGTTTGTATAAGCTACACTGGTAAATAACTTGTTTATAATAGCTAATAATGATCCATCAAAAAATACTAAAATTTTTTGGATTTGCAAACCCTATTAAAGATTCTGTTAAGAGAGGGAGAATCAGCTTGCCTCAGGGATAGGCCCTTTAATTAGTTACTCATTACCAATTGGACAGTGCTAAAAGCATTAAAATGCATATAGCATAAAATGAATTCAGTAGGTCATATATCTATTGTATATTTATATGTGATGATACACAAAAAAGGGACCATGAGTTTGAGAGGGGTGTGGGTAGGGAAAAGAGAGAAAAGAGAAAAATAATATAAATATAGCAATTATATATGAAATTCCCCCAAGTATTTTTTAATTTGTAATATATTTAAATCTAAACATGATTCTGACTTTACTTCAGTCACTGAAGCTTATTAAACATGAAAAAATTTGTGTAATTCTTCTACATACTGAGATTGTTATTAGCCCTTTTGTGATATGCACTATATAATCCTTGCATTATACAAAGCTTAAAAAAAACATTGTGCAGAGATTACATCTTCTAAATTAGAATTTTTAATGCTGCTAACCTTCTCCAGGCATTGAGTATCTGTATTCCTAGTGGCATAATGACTATTGTTATCAGGAAAGACAACTAGGCAGTCTCTAACACCAAGAACCCCAAGCAGCACCTCCTGATAATTACATGGTATTGAACTTTGCTAATTCTGTAAAGCAATACTTAAGTTTTAAGTTACTTTTAAATAATATCATTTATTCAAACTGAAAACAGTACAGGCCCATATGTGTTAACACCACAAGTCTTCCAGACTTTTACAGAAAATATTCAACTAATACTTCTTAAATTATTTGAAGGAAAAAAAAACCAGAAAGTGAAAGAACACTTCCAAAGTCCTTAATTTTTCTTATTAGCCTCTTAATTTTTTTATATTTTTCAAAGATTCTGTTTATATTCTACAGAAACATAGTCTCTGATAAAGGAACTTGAACAATATATTTAAAATAATACCCACAGGACAAATGAAACTCCACATATGACTTGCCTAATAGTTGCTGTGGAATAGTGGTCTTGTACCCTGTAAAGATTTGTCATGCATTGATTTAATAAAACACTGATTGGCCAGTAGCCAGGCAAGAAGTGTAGATGGAGTTACCAGGAAGTATAGGTGGAGCAACCAAAATAGGAAAATTCTGGGAAGAGGAAAGGCTCAGTCTTTTGTTGTCATCCAGACCTAGATAAAGCAAGATTAGAATGCCTCACTGATAAAAGTTACCAAGCCACATAGCTAACAGAGACAAGAATTATGGGCTAATATCAGGTGTAAAAATTAGTTAATAATAAAGCCTAAGCTACTGACCAACCAGTTTATAAATTAATGAAGACCTTTGTGTGTTTCTTTGGGACTGAACAGCTACAGATCAGACAGGACAGAAACCTCTGCCAACAAAGAGTCATTCCTTCTATACTTTTTGTTGCTTAAAATTGGCCATAGTTTATTGTACTGATTCCTTGATACTTGTACTCTCTACCCATGTGTTTTAAAACTAGAACAACAGGACAAACTTTATTCTTGCAAGAAGGGACAATAAAGAACAAAGTGCCAAATGGATAATCAACAATGACTTTGGAGGCTATTGTTGAGAAACAAAATGCCAGAATGAATTGTGAATGAAGTCATGCTAAATTATACTTGTCTGCATTCCAAGAATTTACCTGGGATGTTGAGACAGGAGAATCATGCAGTTGATACTACCCTAGGCATTGTGAGGAGACCTTGTCTGAAACCAAGATTGAATTATTTGCGCAAGTCCTTCCAAAATAATTAAATCCAAGTTGTTACGAGAAATGGTTCTATAACCTTGATATCTAACTAAATGTGTTCTAACCTTGGTTTCTGTGGGTAGTGTATTAAGATATTTCTTTCAGGAATAGATGTTTTGCAACTCAAGACTGAGAGGCTGAAACAGAAATGGGAGAAATGTAACCTTCCTAGAAGGGATCAGAATATCTTGAAGAGGCACTTGTGCCTTTCACTTTGGCTATCAGAATATTGAAACAATGGACCTCAAGAAATCAGAATTCTCTTAGGAATCTCATACTGGGAGAAAAGAAAGCCTGAAGCCTGAGTTAGCCAGAGATGAGACCTTCTTTAGAAAGAGATTTGCAACTTGTTAGACTATCTTGTAGAAGAGACATTGATGAATGCTGGGTGTGCAGGAAAGCATCCTGACAAGGGCTGATTCTATCTGCATAACTCCAGTACTTAACATTGCATATTAAGATCCCAAAGATGGACTTGATCTCATTTTTCCTCTTCCCAATGAGTCACATGGTCTATTTATCCTCCTTTCCATGTGACTGCATTGAAAAACTCTAGCTCATCTTTTCTTTCTTATCATTATTAGCAACAAAAAAATGTTAGTATAGAAAGATAAAAACCTGGGGGAAGTGAGATATTAAGGAAAAACAAGAGAAAATCCTAATAGCTAATGACAAGAATCCCTGATTTTGTGTAATGTTCGATGAAAACATCAAAGTATATAAAATACTCATGTGTAAAATTTAATTTATCACTTTTATTTAGCACTCATTGACCCAGATGTATGTTGATGCCAAGAAAAAATGCTATATAAATAAATACTTATATATTCAAGCATAGAATTTTTTTAAGGAATAGCATGACAACATTGTAATTGCTCTTTGTGTGTAGATAGAATTATTTCCAGAATATATTAATAATATTAATTATAATAAATATTAGTCACTGATAATTTTCATGTATTTAAATTCAGTTGTAGTATGTTAGAATAAATTTGAATACTGTGTCATTAAAAATGTAGTCAATTTTTATCAAAAATTAATTAAAAGATAACATATATGTTCTTTGTTCTTTGACTATTTTATAAAACATGTTTTGATTATATTCTTTCTTTCTCTTCCAACTCCTTATAGATCTATTCTTCCTTTTATACCCACTCAACTCTGCCTCTATTCTGTATTACAATAAAGACTAATATGTGCAACCCCAAATAGTCTTGCATGCAAGGTTTTTCTTATCAGGGATCACCCTATTAGAGAAATCTCTCCTTCCTTCTATCAGAAGCTAGCTGATAATTGCCAATATCCCCTCATTTAGGGGTGGAGTCCCATGCCCAATTCCCCTCTACATGCTGACATTTTGTCTGGATTAGGTTTCTACAATTGCTGTGAGCCTATGTCTACTGTGTCCAGAAGACACTGTTTCCTTGTAGTCATTCACCAGTTCTGGCTCTATACTCTCCCCCTCCCCTCTTGTACAATTATATTTGAGACTTTGGAGAATAGAGTGTGGCATATACATTCCAATTAGAGCTAGGCTGTTGTAAGTAGGGGGAGGGGTGTGGGTGGTATTCCCGGCACCCAACTCCCCAAACCCCCAACCGCTGGCCCGCTCAGCCGCTGGTTGCTTGCTTATGCCCAAAATAACCACATGAGAACGGTATTCATTTAAACTCTGCCTTGCCCATTATATCTAGCCTTTTCTTGGCTAGCTCTCACATCTAAACTAACCCATTATAAAAGTCTCTATGTCACCACAATGTGGTGATCTTACCAGACTGTTCTAAGATACATCCATCTGCTGCGGGAGCCTCATGGCAACTGGCTCTGACCCAGTCTTCTTCCCAGCATCCTCTTCTCTTTTCCCCGCCTATCTAAGTCCTGCCATATCAAATGGTCCAGGCAGCTTTTTTATTTAACCAATCAAAGCACAGAAATAAAGATGGACCCTCCTACATTAGGCATTCTATAATCACCTATTCTACGTACTTTGGTCAGTTGGGGGTATCTGTGTTAATCATTATCTACTAAAAAAATAGCTTCTCTAATGAGGGCTGTGAGATGTATTAATATATAATGGTATATTAAAACAGTAAATCATTAGAATTGGTTTAATAATGTGGCAATTTGGCAAATAATAATGTTTATGACATGACTAACCCATATATTCTTGACCCAATAATGGTACCTAACATAGGTGTTATTTGTGGAGTAGAATGTAATTCTGATCAGAAAGAAGTTAGCTACATTCTGTGGTATTCATGACACTACACTATCAGTGAATGTGTCTTGCAACACAAGTCATTATTGTAGCTCAAAGCATTCATATCTGAATATGATTAATGATTACATTTCAATTATAATAAAATGTACAACACCTTTGAGAACTGTTGAAAGCTATCAGTATGAATGGAGCCTCCTGATGAGTACAGGATTAATTCCTCCATATTTTATGACTCAGTTATGTGGTATCTTCAGCAACAAAGTCATGAGCATTTCAATAGCCTCTAATATTTGGTAATCTTTGGAACTTTACTGATCAACAACTCCAAAAGAAGTAACCCACATTTTAATTAATGAAATCCAATTTTTCAATTCTTGAGATTTTTTTTCTAACACTATTATATTTCTCTTTTAAAATCCCTTGCTTGTTATTCTAATCCTATCCAATAAAGTACTCGAAGTATGAGCTGAGCAACAAGGTAAGAGAAAGGGGTAAAAGGAGATACAAATAGGAAAGCAGGGAGTTAGATTACTCGTATTTAGAGGACATGATCATTGCATAAAAGTACAAAAAGCTCCATTAGAACAGTCTTAGATCCAAACAATTTTAGCATAATAGCAGGACACATAATCAACATTCACAAATCAATAGTCATCCCACATAAAAATACCAAATTGGTTAAAAAAAAAATCTCATCTACAACAGCTACAAAATACCTAGGAAAAAACCTTATCAAGGAGATAAAAATACTCCAGGGAAACATTGACAAAATACTGGCAAAAGATAAACATGGACAATGTTTTAATCTCTGTAAACCTATTGCTGTATACGCACCTCTCTAATTTTTAAGACTCTGAAATCAATTTATTAATTTTGTCCTCCTTTCCGACAGATTAACTTGACTGAGACTCTTCATGAATTAACATATCCCAGAGATTGGTATTGATGTGAAACAGAACGTTGTTTCTCTTTAAGTTCTAGAACTCTGCCGAGCTGTAGAACTGTTAGATATGAAACCATCTCCACAGGACCTTTGTGGTTCTACGTTATCTTTACCGAAGAACGATCCCTGAGAGCCAGGAAGTGTTACCGTGTGAACACACAGGAGAAAGTGAGAGAAACGGTGAGAGAATCTTTGCAAACAAAGGAAGAAAGCACCATTTCAAATAAAGCTGTGTTTTAATTTGGGCGACGCTAGGCAATTTCTCTATGGAAAAGGCTCTATGTGTAAAAGCTTGCAGTTGCCATGGACTCCATTTCTGAAACAGCCTGGGTACTGCTTATTTTCTTCAACTCGACACACGCTGGGGACCTAAGAGGAAATCTTCTTAATCCAGGGATGTCCATCTGATAGAGGCCATCTACTTGCCTGTAGGCAAGTCTACGGGAAATTATTCTTATTACTGGTTAATACTGGAAGTTCCAGCTCAGTATCAGCAGTGCCACTCCCTGGGCAGGTGTCCTGTGTAGTACAACAAAGCAAACAGAGCAAGCCAAGAACAAGGCAGCAAGCAGCGTTCTTCCATGACACTGCTTCACATCGTGCCTCCAGGTTCCTGCCTGGAATTCATTCCCTGCGTTCCCCCTCAGTGATGAACGGTGGTTGGGACATGTGTGCTGAAAAAAGCCCTTTTCTTCACAAGTTACTCTTTGCTATGGAGAAATGGGAGGCTTGGAATTAATTTGTCTTCCTTGGACATCAACATCTGACAAAGAAAACATATCAGAACTGGGGTTTTCAGCGGGAAGGCGTTTGGAGGGTGTTAGACTGGTGTGAGTCTCAACCCTTGTTGTCCTGTATTCTCCAAGATTTTTCTCTTTATTTTGTCCTAGCCGTGGGAGAACTCTAATGTGTTAGGACTACTTTTAAAAATATCCTATTTAGCTTTCCTAGTTGTTTTTGGTGGGAGGATTAGTCTTAATTACCTACTGTGGAATTAGCTAAAATGAAACACCCATTATCCTTATGTGTTGTTTGTGTTCTTGGGACAAACCTGAATTCTCTCTAGATAGTAATGATACAAAATTCTTTTTATAGTAAGTTTAATGAAAGTGTGAATCAATTTAAGCAAATATTATGAAAATATTATGCATGCAAACTAGTCTAATGTAGTAAGGTCCTAGAAAGTAGTATAACTGAAGTATGGGGAAGTACAGAAGGGAAATTATTTATATTGAATAGCCATATGGGGCCTCTTGAGTTTCCAAGCCTTGGTGTCCAACTTCCCTCCCATTATTCTGTACTCGGTTTAAAAACTACCACACACACAATTTCCACAAGAACTTGTTGTAATTAGGGGTGGAGAGGTGCGTGTTGTGTTCCCCAGCCGCCTGGCTACCAAGCCCCCAGCTGCTGGCCCGCTCAGCCACTGGTTGCCTGCACCCAAAATAACCACGTGAGGACAGTATTCATTAAAACTCTGCCTGGCTTATTATCACTAGCCTTTTCCCGGCTAGCCCTCACCTCATAAACTAACCCATTATAAAAGTCTGTATGTCACCACGAGGTGGGTGACTTACCGGACAGATTTACCATACTTCCTTCTGCGGCGGGGGCCTCATGGCGTCTGGCTCACTTCCTTTCTTCTCCTCCCAGAACTTCCTTTCTGTCTACTCCGCCCACCTAAGGGCTGACCCATCTTATAAGCCAGGCAGCTCTTTATTCAACCAATAAGAGTAATACAAAATACAGGAGAACACTCCCACATCAAGAACTCAGTCTTTTCTGGTTATTTTCTACATGGAAACCTTTGTGGGATTCTCTGCTTAAAAGTTTTGCACTTTTTCTTTCTCACTAAACATGTATTAAGAACACAACAAACCTCAGGATGCTTGCTTGCTAAATGGTGTTTGTGTTGTTCCTTATCTCTGTGGGTTTGTGGTTGCCTTGTAATGCAGAAGTATGTGCAAGTAAATGCATGAACTATGAGAACAGTAATAGAACCATGGACAAGACATTACGGGCATAGTACTGTCTAATGCATTCTTGCCCGAGTGAAAAGTTATGCATATTTCATGGGGGACATAATACTAATCCACCAATTTTCCAGATATAGTTAAAGGACAGTAAAAAAGAGTACAGAGAGAACTAGAGAAATGAGTTAGATAGAGAAAGCAGCATGAGTTACAGAGACTTGTGGCCCCCTAACTGGAAAGAATCGGCAATCACTGATGGAAGAGTTGTAAGGTAGGAGAAGGAGGATAGTGTCTCTGGAGAAAAGAGAAAATCGACTCTGACTCTTCTCTAAAGTCAGGAGAATCTGGTGAGGTGAAGAAGATCAAGTGACATCTTTGTGTTGGTATTTATCTAATGATGTGGTGGAGGAAGATGAAGGTCCACCAGAATGAGGATCAGAGCCTACACAAGGGGATTGTGCACAGTGAAACATCGAAGGCTTGTTTTCATTAGAGTCAAATCTTTTTTGGTGTTACAACAACAATAATTTTATGACTCCTACATATAAACTTCTTCCTTAGATCTGTATTTAAGATACACATGAAAAAACTTGGATTTCTATATTGATTATAGCAACTAGTATTTTATGAAGTACATATTTAAATATGCATATAGATGTATATATAAATATCTATATGTAAATTTTTCCAAAAGTATCTTTAATTACTAACAAACTTTATTCTTTTTCTGAGAAAACACAAAAGATGTAATTTACTAGATGAAATATTTTCCTGTTTAAAAAGAAGAGAACATTTTTGTTTTCAACTTGATTTTATATTTCTGTGGAAAAGAAATACATATCAATAATTTATGTAGGAAATACTGCATCTAAAGATATACTACAAATCTAAAGTGCATAATTGACATTTTAATAATGAGAGTTTATCAAACTCATTTTTGTTAAATTTCTTAATAATAGTATAGACTATGGCCCTAGTTTGCTGGATATAAGTTTATATTATTATTTGTATTATAATAATAAATTAACTAGGAAACAGAGAGAAGAACAAAAAAGAAGAATAGTAACAACTTATTTTTTATATTATTGTAATGGAGAAACTTCATTTTCCTTATTAACCAATTCTTACACTCTACCACATATACTTAAACCAAGTAGTCATAATTATGATTACAAAAAAGTTTAAAACATAATGTCTCATAAGATGTGTACTTTGAATTCTCAATATTGAATAGCTTAGCCTCTTTCTTTTCTTCATGAATAAGTTTAATGAGTGCTGTGAAATTCTAGTTAAAATTGTCCTTGACTTAATTTATTTCAATGACAATAGCAAAAGCTTTAGTTTGCTGGTCCTAATTTTGTTACTGGAAATAATTTTAGATTTTACTGTTCTTAGTGACATAAAATCACCAAAATATTTGTCTTAAAAGTGTCAAAGTTATAACTGATGAAAACAAGAGAAAGTATATTAAGATTAGCAAGGTTTAAAAACTGGTACTAGAGATTGAAATTTCAGTTTGGTCCCACGTTACTGTTTGTTATTTCTATGAATCTGCACCAGAATGACTACCTAAGCATGAAGCAATGACAACCGTGGAAAGGTATTTCAGCTCATTGCCATTCATTGAGTCTTAGCATTCTTGAACACTTTATACAATGTCAGCTATGTGGGAAGGGGGAAGAAAGTGTACCAAACTTCCTATTCCTCCAAATCAGAAATGTTCTTTCTCCATAACACTTCCTCTCTCACTCTCTCTCCCAGCCCCTCGCTATTTATTTCCTGAGGAAATAAAAAGTAGAAGTTAGTAGGTTGTGTGCCTTTGATAACCTCTGCTACCAATGAATGCTTGGTGGTATCATTCCCTACTTTGTATTCTGGACAACATCAGTAAAGAAAGGGAGCTGACTAGCAAGCAAATCCTTTGAATCTTCATTCTGAGTGCAATGTGGCCAACTTCTGATGCTGTGCCTTCACCCATAATGATGGACTGTAAACTGAAGCTGTGAGGTTACATAAATTGTTGATCTTTTAATTTGCTTTTGTTAGAGTATTTTATCATGAAAACTGAAAAGAAACTAAGACCTCTTTGCCTTGTGTCAGAAACCGTGGTGAGCATTAAGATGCAGGGATGCATTACTGTGTACCTGTTAAGAGTTTAACCAAATAAAAAAGAAAGCACTATAAACTCTTGTTTTTCTTTGTTGATTTGAAAAGCTTCCATTCATGGATAGTCTAAATCCCTGGTTTTACAGACCACTCTGTAGGTAACAAAACAAAGACATGATTATGAGAGAGGTACTTATGGGAGGGATTTAACAAGGTTGTGACAGAGATAAGAGGGGGAATGAGAAAAATCAGAATGCACTGTGCTTGTATGAAGTTGACAAGGAAAAAGTTTCTGCAGAAATTGTGCTCAAAAAGAAATCTTCTCCCACTGCATTGCTGGTAGGAATGCAAGCTGGCACAGCCCCATTTGGATGTCAATGTGGCAATTTCTCAGAAAATCCGGAAACAACCGTTCTCAAGATCTAGTAACACCACTTTTGGGAATATATACAAAGTATGCTCAATCGTGCCACAAGGACATGTGCTCAACTATATTCATAGCAGCATTGTTTGTCATAGCCAGAACCTGGAAACAACCTAAGTGTACCTCAACCGAAGAATGATAGGGAAAATGTTGTACATTTAAATGGAATACTAAACAGCATAAAAAATTGATATCTTGAAATTTGCTGGCAAATGGATGGATCTACAAAACATTATTTTGAGTGAGGTAACCAGGACCCAGAAAGATAATTATCACATGTACTCACTCATAAGTGGTTTTTAAACATAAACAAAGAAAAC
>JAQHUG010000196.1:3814353-3830128 GCA_028555095.1 Dicrostonyx torquatus
TCCTGTGCTTATGACTTAATAAACTGTATAAGTCTCCATTTCCTCTGCAGGAAATAAGTGTCATGACAAATGGAGCACTTTGGACAATATCCAGAATTTACCACAGTTATTCTTTACTTTATAAAAGTTAGCTACTTTACTGTTTGGGAATAACCCTATTATTTTCATGACACGTTGTTTTACAGTATATTGCTTGCTGAATATGATGTTCTTCTGTCTTGGTTTGATATGTTAAATGTTCTTTTTAAGAAGTTTTATGAATTTTATACCATCTTAACTTTTACTCATTTTCATGTACTCTTCCTTGTATGATGTCATTACCTACACAGCGTTGTTCCATCTGAGGGAATTCCAGATGTCCGTATGCTTACTAAGATAGGGGTGCCTTTCATAGTTGGGTTAAAATTAGAAAGCAAACCACTAAAGCTCTGTACACTGCCCTACACTTCAGCACTAAGAAAAAAAGTGCAAGTCTTTGCCATAAAATGGTGCAGAGAAGCAGCGGTTAGCACTGTTAACAAAGCACTGAACAGAAAAAGATTTAGGTCACTGGCTTTCTACATTTATCTTAGTTTTTTTTAACCAGGCCAATAAGAAGAAGAAAATAACTTTAAAAATGTAAAATTTGAGATGTATTTACATGTGTCTTAGCCTCTGACAATAGACATTTATCTACATGTTCATCAATGCTGTGAAGAATTTCATGGGGTTAGTTTATATCTTGAGATAAGAATTTGCTGTGACAAAATTTTTCAGTTTGTAATCTGTGTGTCTTAATCTCAATCTCCAGAATGCTGGGACTATAGATGTTTTCCACCATTCGGTGCCATCAGTTGTTTCTTACTTAGCCTTATAGGTTGTAAGACTATTCAAGAAAACGAGTTAAAAAATTTATGATTAATTTTATAGAATCAATTAGAGTTAATGTTGAAACCCAGCACAAGAAAAAAGAATCTACATAAACAGGTTTATCTCAAAGAAACTGTATTATTAACTTTATCTAGATATTCAATCACACTACAGTAACCAACACCATAGACCAGCATATAATCATCACTTTGCAAATATCAACAGAATAGATGAACGCATAACTAACTCTTCTGAACTGGCAATTTATTGTTATTTCACCATTTTAAATGAACAGGTAATTTTCAATAGTTTTCAGATAGAGATTCAAATTCTGAACAGCTTGGAATTTTTTATTCTTTTTCTGTTCCAGACAGTAACTTTTATATGTTTATTCTCTTCTCTTTATTCCCAAGACAGGTATTCAGAGAAGAGAGCTGAAACAGATATGTTTTCATACAACACTCTTTGGGGTCTTAGTCTTAAGTCTACTAATCAAATGATGGCTTTGAAGAAATATATGGTTTTAAGAGCAGTTTTAAACACTGAGCAGAACTTTTATGTAACTACACCTCCATATGCAGAGTCCCTACTGTTACCAACAAAGTAGTTCATTTGAAACAATGACAGACATTGTAAGATTATTACACTGTAAGATTATTACCCCAAATAAGAACAGTCCACATAAGGCTTCGTTCTTGGTGTCCTGTAATCTGTTGTTTGAACAGATGTATAATGAAAAATATTTGCATTCATAGCACTGTATCATTGAAGCTCATATGGTTTTGTGACTTGACCTGACTAGGGGCATCAAGGGAACAACGAAAGTACAATGACGCTGAGTAAATGAACACCATGGAAAGAAAAGCTTGGGTTGGGTGGGTGTGATGTGCACATGCTTATGGTATGGCAGCAACTTCCACGACAACCCAGAGCCTTCGTGGGTCTGTTAGGCACAACAAGGGAGAGAGGAGTCAGCTATTCTCAGTAGGAGGTCTGTGAGTGAGTGTCCCAAGCTGAAGGAAGAAGAGGAAGCTGCCCTTGCTGGTTTCTGTACATGCTGATCCTTAGACCAGAGGAAGGTTTTGCCAGTTCCTAGCCTAACAGTAAGGCAAGGTTTTGTCAATTTTTCATGGGTGTGAAACCTTGGTGGTCAGCTCATATCAAACAACACACATTTACTCAGAACTTCACTCCCTCAAGACTTCACTCACTTCCTAATATCTATCTATCTATCTATCTATCTATCTATCTATCTATCTATCTATCTATCTATCTATCTATCTATGTATTTATCTATCTATCTATCTATCTATCTATCTATCTATCTATCTATCTATCTATCTATGTACCTATCCATCCATCCATCTATTATCTATCTATCTATATTATATATCAAAATTTCTTCCTACAAATGTACTTGGTGTCTAACAGGCTCCCCTTGGCGATGACCAAGCTTTCTTTTACTCTCTTCCCAGTTACATCTTTTCTGAAATGCCACATATTAAGAATCTAGAAATATACAACTTCAGATTTGCTTTGCTACTCAAAAATATTGTTCAAGATTCCACTATGTATTTTCATGGTTTCATAGCTCACTTCATTTGGCACAAGATACCAGTGTCATGTGTTACCATAGTTTATCCACTCCTCAATGAAGTGCATCATGGCTTCCTCCAAGTTTTGACAGTTGGGAATATATCTGATAGAATTCCATTTGTACATATTTTCATGTGGATATGTAATTTGCTTTTCCTTGGGAATCATGATTGTGCAATCTATAGTAAAAGCTGGGTCATAAGGTTATTTCAGCGAGATGCTCCCCATATCTCTAGCATTTGAAGGGCTGGTCTCCTGTTAGGTTTTCCTGTTTCTGGAGGTTGGGGAGGTGTGACTTTCCTGGAGAAAGTATGTCAGTAGGGACAGACTTTGAAACCTTCAGGGTTTGGGTCATTTCCAGTTACCTCTCTCTTCTTCTTCCTTATGGTTCCATCTGAGAACTGTCAGGCGATGATCTAGATTCCATGCATTTGCTACAGGATCAGTTTTAACATTCTAGAACTACAAATCAAAGTAAAATCTCTTTTCTGTAAGTTTCCGTGGTCATGATAGATACTATAAAAATAGAAAAATAGCTAATAGTGTCAGTTTTGTGAGAAAGAGCTAAGCTGTTTTTCAGTGTATCTCTAACATTTTCATTTTAGTAAGAAATGAATGAGACCTCTTGCTGTTCAGTATTGTCACAGGCATTTGGTGTCTTTATTCTAGGTTTGAAAGTCTGAACATTCTCTGATACTTGTGCAGCAGTGTTATTAGAAGGCAGATTCCCAGGGAAATGTGCTTGAGTGTCTTTTCATGTGCTTTTCTTTTGTCTCTATTTTTTTGAAGTGGGGGCTACCTGCGTGTTTTCCTAATTTTATGGTTATATTTTCTTTTTCTTATCACTGAGTTTTAAATCTACTTGGAATATTCTAGAATATAATCCCTTTTCTGGTTGGTGTTTTGCAAATAAACTTTTCTTACATGTTTCTTGTCTTCCAATCCTTGATGTTGGGAATGGCTCTAATATTACTGACTGAGATTAAACAAGGATACGCAAGACTGGTTGCAAGCAGAATGAATCATAATTTGTATATTTTCTAAAAAAGTGAAATTTGCAAACATCTGATTATTTGTTAGAATTTAACAGTATCCTTAAAAAAGAAACAGCTAAATTTTTGGATTAAATGTGACAGTCTCATCAATTGTATTCTGACTTAACTAAGTTTATTACCACTCACAGACAAGTTTATAGAATCACTCATTCTATTTAGATGATAATTCATTTGTATTTTGATAAATAAAGGTTGCCTTAGCATCAGAGAATAAAATAGCCCCACTGGTCAGCCTTATAGACCAGGCAGTGGTAACACACACCTTTTATCCCAGTAACCACACTAGCTTGCTGAAGAAACCAGGTGGTACACACCTTCAATCCCAGTGATGCATGCCTTTAATCCAAGTCCTAGAGAAGAATATAAAATAAGAGGAGACAGCTCTTAGATACAGTCTCATTCTGAGATTCCTGGAGGTAGGATTGCCATTCTGGAATGAGGTAGAGGTAAGAGCCAGTGGCCAGCTGTTTTGCTTTTCTGGCCTTCATGTTGAACCCCAATTCATATCTCTGGAATTTTATTCATTATACTATTGATGATTTACATTTAAATCTTCTTGTTCATATACATAATTACTGCTTGACTGGTCCTGGAAGTGTTGGATTACAGACGGGTTCTCCAATGTACTTTGGAGTCTCTTGCATTTTATTCTTACATTGCCCACTAACGAAAAACACACACTCAAAGTTTTGCATCACGTTATTTTTCTGTCTGAAAGAAGAATATTCGTTTAATAATTCAAAAATATCAATACAATACAGGCAGACAAGATATGTCTGGATCTTATTTAAATCTACATAGTTGTTTTCTGCAGGTTGAAATGTCAGGATCTGCATCTCACTTATCACTTCAGATCCATATACTTGCAGCTGGAAGTTTGAATCCCTTCTTTTTTGTTTTTAAAGTTTGTTCAGGTCTTATGCACATGTATGTCTCCCACATTGAGTGCCAGATGTAATGAGAATCTGTGAGAGGCTGGGAGAGGTTCAAAATAAGATAGGGGTAAACATTCACTGATACAGGACGTGTTAGAGTCCATGATACAGGACGTGTTAGAGTCCACCACAGTTGTTCTGCCCTCGGGAAAGAACACCAACACCAAGCCACCTGCTCTGCTCCTACCATCCAAGACAGCCAGAGAGCAAGAGAGACAAAGAGACCCTTTCCCCAAGCTTATAAGTTGTCACACAGCAGACAAAAGCATGCCCTAGGGCTCATGCCCCCAGGCTATAGGCAGAATGAATTCTTATAACACCATGCATGATTTCTCTTAGAGCATGCACATTGTTCAATGTATGTCTCTCTCTCCCAGTAACAGAATTCACCGTCCTCTCAAATATGACATTTATTGCTGACTCTGGTTTCCAATGTACTGTTTAGATCCTTATTACCACCATCGCAGAAATCATTTCTTGTTATTTCCTTCTTTTTGTCCCTAATCTCCATGTTTCCATTTGTCCTTACTTTTTGTCTTGAACTTGGAGTCCATGTTTTCTCTCAGTGGTTTTAGTAATGCTATTGTTCCATTAATTTTACATGTTCAAGCCATGTTTGCTTTTCAGTTTTTGCCAGTCTATTCTTTGTGGAATTATATATTTTTTTCATCCATTCCAAAATGCTTAAAAGAGAAAACAACCAAATATCATACTCTGTTTGTAAATATGGTGCAGCCAATGGCTCAACGTTTTCTACTATTCAAGTTCAAGCTGAATCAGTTCACCTGTCTTTGGAACTCTTATTTGCATAGATACATATTCCTGAATCATATCATCAGTGTACACATCTACTATCAGGTTGTAAGCCATGCAAGAAGATTACAAAAAGATTGGTCTTTAATCCTTGTAGGAGTTCAATATAAGCCATTTTAAAGTAAATGATGAGTTACATATGGCAATTTATAACTGATTATGCTATATTAGTTATTAACTTTTCAAAATGTTCTTTTCTCTAAAGTGAAGATAATTATTCTTCTCATAGATGCTTATTGAATAATTTGAGTTCATACTTATAAAGAATTTACATTAGAATTTGATATAAAATATTCGTATAAATTTTACTTAATTTCTGTTAATTTTACAATTACCTAACATTTAGCTAGATGTTATACTACAATGGTCCTGGAGCTCAGTACAACTCCTTATTAAATTTTATAATTAAAAACAGATTGATATTGCATGTTATTGCTGTCTATATATACATGTTTTTCAGCATCTATCTCAAAGAAGAAACTACTGCTGATGGCCAAATTGCAAAATGATGGTGATATTATTACCACATGAACTTAAAGATGCCAAAATATTTTGAAATACGTGGGTCTATTTAAGAGTAAAATGTTATTTTCAATTATTTCCAGATTATCTTGATGTCAGTAAATTTAGAGCAGAAGAAAGTACACTTACATCCATAGTTGTTGAAAACATCCTGCACAGGAGAGCAGATATGATATAGTGAATTTTACACCCAGAATGACATGTAATGGTATTTTAAAGTACCATTAGTTGTTAGGTTATAAGTCATATCTGCATTTACTCTGCAGTGAAATAAATGGGGTTTTAATGGTATGTTGAATTACATAGTAAATCTTCCAACGATATCACCATTAATTCTTAATATGGGTTGATTTAGCAGTAAGACTGAATTTGTTTGTGTATCTCCCCAATTTATGGGATAAGTCTGCACATAAATTTGAACTTCGGTGACTTTCCTGGAGATTTAATGGCTAGAAGAGATTCTTACAGAATACACAATGAGAGTTGGTGCACTAGCTTTCGCTGGCTGCCAAAAGGGCATCCTGCTCCACTACTTTCATTCTCTCCCACCTCTAAGCCATCAGGAAGACTTGCAATCTACTTAGCCCCTACTTCACTTGTGAGTCTATCTCCACTTGAGAATCATCAACAGGCACAACAAGCTACAGCTTCTCTTGAAAGAAGAATCAGAGTTGAGCCCGAATATGTAAAATATATAGAAGGAAGGCCATGTTGATGAGCTCTCAGCAGACAACTCCAGAACTCCCTGACTGCATAAAACAGAATGCTCGGAGAGTAATTCAGAGCACAGAAGACAAATTGATGGACTTCTCATATCTGTATCTGTCTGTTTGTCTCCCCATCTGTCTGTCTACCTCTCTGTCTCTCTCTGCCTTTCAAATATGCTTGGTTTATTCACACAAATATTCCTTATACCATCATGCTATGACAATCTGAGGTAATCAGATATCTTATAAATCAGAAATAGTTGGCCAGGCACAAACTGCTGCAAGCTTTCACTGAGGAATCTCCCCCAGTGAGAATTCTTCAGGAGCTTGCAAGCTTGAACCACATCCACTGTAAGGTCCTTCAGCTGTGGTTGACCTGGAGGATGTCACTGATGGAGATCCCAGAAAGTCCTTGAGAGCACGGACCAGTGACTTAATACTGACAGACAGGCATGTGTGAACTCAGTCATGGTGCTAGAAACTTGAAGTTTGCTGAAGCCAGAGACACATAGTGGCTAGTCTCAATGCCAGTCTGTGGATGGGTTCCAGGAAAGAAACTTGAGAGGATGTGTCTCAAGAACGTGACAACCATAGGTGTATCTTCAAAGCTTCGGTTTTGGCATTATTCCAATGGGCATTAGTTTTGTGCTATGTTATTAGGGTTTGTGACTTAAGTCTGCCTCACTAATACAGTAATGTCACCTTAGGGTTTGTTCCATAGCATATCAAAGCCTGTCTTAGGTTTGGCTCATAGCAGACCTTCCTTATGACTGGCTTCTATCCAATAAACCTTACATTATTCCAAGCCATACAAAACATTTTCAAGTTACACAAAATGGTTTCCCTTAAGTTCCTAACAACATTACACTCCCAGTGACAATAAATTTAAACACTTCTAGTTGTGCCATAAGCTCATCAACATTTGATGTTTCTAGGGTTTTTTTTTTAAATTTTTAGTTTTATTTGTGTTTATGTGTGTCTAGGCTATGTGGGTGCAGATGTCTACAAAGAACAAAAGAGCCCATGAGTTCCTGCAAAGCTGGAGTTACAGGCAGTTGTGAGTCACCTACCAAGAATGCTCGGGAATGGAGAGCCAAAAGTCCTCAGGAAGAGCAGCATGCTGACTAGTTTAATGTTCATTTGACACAAACTATAGTCATCTGAGAGGCTGAGAAAATGCCTTCATAAGATCCTGTTGTAAGAAAGCCTGTGGCCTTTTTCTTAATTAGTGAATGATGTAGGAAGGCCCATCCCATTGTGGGTGGGGCCACCCCTGGGCTGGTGGTTCTGGGTTTCATAAGAAAGCAGGCTGAGCAAGCTAAATGAACAAGCCGGGAAGGAGCAATATTCTAGGGTTTCTGCATCAGCTCTTTTCTCCAGGCTCCAACCCTAAGGGAGTTCTCTCCCTGATTTCCCTCAGTGATGGACTCTTTCCTCCCCAAATTGTTTTGCTCATTATGTTTCATTACAGCAATACTAACCCTAATGAAAACAAGTAGTAAGTGCTCTTAACCACAGAGCTTTATCTCCAATCATTCTAGTTTTTACTAGATTACTAAAACTTATTCGCATAATTCCCGATCTGTTTTACTTTCTGGGTATACTGAGGGGGGAAATAATACTTCCTTCTATCTTAAAACTGTTTATAACATTTACCAGGCATGTATTAGCTACCAGATATTGTGTAAAACACATGCCATCTTTGTCTAGGAATTGTTTTATGAATATTATTTTACAAGCGAAGCTACTGAGATTTAGGTAGTGACCTCACTGAGGCCAGACAAGTAGGTGATATCATACGTACTTGCCAAACTCCTTCAAGTACCTGGTCTTAGCATCTTTTTATACCATTTCCTCAGAGGGATGCTAGTGTTAGGTAGCTAGACAGACAGGAACCTGCTGGTTTGAGGCTACTGGGGGTCTACTCTTCCCTGATGGTCTTTGGATTCCACTTCTCATTTCCCTGGTAATATTAGAAAGGCTTCCTTGGAATGTAAATTACCGTAAGAAAAGGTGAGATGTCTAGATTTTTCTGAGGCAATGATGGACTTCTTAAAAATGTGCCAGAGAAACTCAAGTACTGACACTGTCTATATAATTCTTCTTCAAATTACTTTTTTGTAATTTTGTTACCATCAATTCAGTATCTATCATGGAAGAAACAATTTTATTACTTTATCAATGTTTATATTCATGTGCAATTTTTGTTCTTATTAAAAATATTTTTAAATTATTATTATATTTAATATATTAGTATATATTATATTATTATAAAAATATCCTTTTAGATGTGCAGATATATCAGTCATCTTTATTTCTATAGACAGACCCTAACATTTTCAATTAAAACTACCTTTGATGATTTTACTTCTTAACTCAGAGTTAAATCATCAAATTTATTTATTACTTTTAGTTTGTGAAACTTAAGATGTAGTAAAAGGTGAGGGCTGTGTTCCCAGCACCTGAGAGGAGCGTGGGCCCTTTGTTCCATCCCGTCCAGCTCCTGGCTGCTGGGATAGCTTACATTTGAAATAACTACACGGAAATTGTATTAATTAAATTACTGCCTGGCCCATTAGTTTTAACGTCTTATACATATTAGTTTACCCCATATCTAGTAATCTGTGTATCACCACATGTTTGTGGCTTACTGGGCAGATTCTAATCAAAGTCCATCTTGGGCTGGAGAAACATGGTGTCTGCCCCAGTGCCTTCTTTCTCCCAGCCTTCCGTTCTGTCTACTCTACCCACCTAAGGCTGCCCTATCAAAAGGCCAAGATAGTTTCTTTATTCAACCAATGAAAGCAACAGAAACACAGAAGGACCCTCCTACACCATTAAGAAAGATTTACTCTCTTTCCACAAGATTTGAAGAGCAGCGTCTCTTCTATTATGAACATCCAGGGTATTACTCATATGCTATTTGGCATAGATTTAAAATATGGACTTAATTCTTAAAAAGGAGACATACATGTTTAGGACACAGCATGAAATAAATATTAATATCAGAGATGTATTAAATTGAGTGTCAAGGTTCAGCTGAGGAATATAGTTTACCTTAAGTTACATGGTCACTATCAAAGAGAAATGGGAACAGAAATTCAGAAACAATAGGACAGACATCTATACTTACAAGAAACCAGCTGTATTGACAATGCCAACAATGACAAAGTGATAGCAAGCATAGTTATTGATAAGAAGTATGGGGGCAGAAATAAGACTTGAAGAAAGAACGTGGACTCATAGTCCAAATAATAATACTAGATGGGACGAGAACATCAAAGACTCAGATTGCTTTGTCATTGATTGGTATTAAATAGTATATGATATATACATATATATATAATATATATTATATATAACAAAGATATAATTATTCTCATATTAATGCATTGCTAAATTTTTTCTTACTGCTTGCACATCTTCTGCTTTTTGAAGATGGGACGAACATAGTTTTATTTCACATAGAAACCTCAGAAATTGTACAAAAACACGTAGAAGACTCCAGAAAATGGAGAAGAAAACATACAGTCTGGGCACCATAAGATTCCTAACCTCACAGTGACTTTCTTGTGGGGGCTTTTGCTCACATTTCCCAAACTTGAGGTCAGAGTTATTGCTAACTAGTAACTCTCAACAACAACCTTTATGTCCAGAACAAAAACCATTTGCTACAGTCTATCATCTTTACTAGGCTATAGAAAGCTCTGTAAACCACGTTCTGAGGTTGTGTTAAGAAAGGGCCGCTGGGGGGTGCGGTTGCTTTCAGAACAAGTAGGCAGGATAAAAGCTTCCTTCCTTGTGGTCAATGATAACCACCTGACAAACTTCTCTTGCAACATGACACCTTACATTTTTTCTGCAGTGTTGGTGAGCACTTTAAGAGAATCACACTTTCACCAGTATTCAGTGATGTGGAGAGCTTTGTATTCCCTTGAAATTCTAACTATGATGGTTAGCTGTGAAGAACCGAGACACTCCTACATCTTCCAGCGAAGGTGATATAAAACACAGGATACCAGACTCTCATTTCTGTATACATACCACTAACAATCTCTCCTAATTTAGGATAAATAGATGATTAGTGGGAAACCTTAATTTCTGCCTGTAATAGTTTGCATGTACTATTGTCTTGCCAGAATGATACCAAAGGAAACCAGATAAAACAGGTGCTTGAGTAAAATCCACAGTCCTAACTCACAAACGGTAGGATCCTATAGAAAAATCTCAAAAAAACTAAAAAAAATCTCAACTTGGATTAGAAGAACAATCTCCAACATCAGGATGACAGAGATGATATTATCTACAAATGATTTATGGTAACTATCACACAAATCATTAAATAAACAAAAAGTGTGCTTGAGAGAACATACAATGCAAAAAGGATTAGATACATATTGTGAAACAAAAATCTAATAAACAGAAAATAAGCATAACATTTGAGATCAGAAACAGACCAACAGAGAAAGGAAAATCAAGGTCATATGAAGGCAAAGCAAGAGAAATTATATAGTATAACAGCTGGGATGCAGTAGATTGGAGAAATATGTTAAGAACTCTTCTTATCCCCCATGCTCCCATTTTTTTCAGGAGATCTTGCCTAATTTCCCTTTCCCAGGGGAATCTATGTATATTTCTCTTATGGTTTTTCTTGTTACTTAGCCTTCAGGAGGTTGTAGACTACAGGCTCCTTATCCTTTGCTTTACAGCTAGTATTCGCCTATGTGTGGGTTAGGAAAAGCAAGTTGCTTTACGGTGGTATGCGACACCTTACTTCTGTGAAGTATATAAAATAACAAACGCCAAACTGACTTATTGCTCATAGTCCATTATCAATTTATTATCACATTTTTTGTGGGTGGGAGGAAGGGGGAGGAATACTTTTAGAGGAATACTTTAAAAGCTTCTAATTTATGAAGAGAATCTGAATATTCCAAAATACATTGAAATTTTTAAATGTCAAGCACATTTAAAAAATAAATAACAAATTATGTGTGAAATGTATTCGTGGCATGCAATGAGATATGAGTAACCTTTCTTCAGTGGAATTTTTAAATTGGAAATTATTCAATTCTCATATGCTATTGTAAGGAGTATTAGAAACGGAGATACCGTGTATAGATTTTCTGTAAGTACGGAAACTTAAAAGTCTATAGAATGAGAACAGGACCCTGAGAGTGACATCAGTGCAGTGAACATACAGAGATGCCCATCCTTACCTTGCCTTCCAGCCATTCTTCTAGAGCCACACTCACTTTACATGTGCGTCATGTATTGACACTTAATATTCAAACATGCTACTATGCTTTTCATTCCCATGCATTTAATTCCCAAGAGTTCTATAACTAGAACCATGATAATATGGTTCTGTAAATAGAACCATGATAATATAGTCTTTTGGTCTTGGACTTTAAAAATAAACTTAATTTTCTCCAGATTGTATCCAAGTTGTTTCTTGTATCTTTTATAGTTTGATGAAACTTACATCTGCGGATGGACATCCAGATTGCTTCCAGAGTTGACTATTGCATTAAACCTGTTGTAGGCATTTTTATATGAATTTTGCATGAATATAAATATTCACTTCCATGAGATTAAAAACTCAAGGGTATGATTATGAAGTCATATGATAGCTGTGTGTTTGTTAAGATGCTGCCAAATTACTCTCCACAGTTTCAGTGCCATATATATTCCCTCCAGAAGTGTGGAAGTAAAACAGTTCTCTACATCGCTACAAGTGTTTGTAATTTTTTTCAGTCCAGCTAATGCAGTGTATTTAAATTTAATGACTTTATAAACAATGCTGAACAATTTTTCTCTGATTACTTGCTATTTGTACATCCTCTTAAAAGTGTCTAGTTATACCCTGTCTATTTTATAAAAGCATTGTTTTATTAATAGTTTATATTAGATATTTATCATTACCGTGTAAATTTTATTTCAGTCTATACTTATATTCTTTTTCAAGTGGGTGTGTGGATCTGTGTGTGTGCACGTATGCATGTGTATGTGTGTGTGCATATGTGTGTGTGTGTGTGTGCCTGTGTAGTCAACGGCAGATCCTTTGTGTAATATACAAATACACACAATCCACAGCACCACTGATGCAAAGACAAATAACTGCTCCCCAAAGAGAGGTCTCATGAGAAACCTACACATGTACTTATCTTTTTCCCTATGAAAGTAAAATGTAGTTTCTCACTTGTTCCTTCCAAAATATTTTATGTTTTAACTTTTCCAAGTTTGACTATGCTATGTCTTGGCATGAATTTCTTCACATATTTTAAGGTTTACTTATCTCATTGTGTTAGAAGTTTTATTTGCATTTTGTCATAATTTTGTTATTATAGTTCCTCTTTCTCTTCCTTCCCAAGCCAAAACTCTAGTGACAAATATCTTATATTTTTTGTCTATGTATCTACATGTTTCTAAGCCTTTCTTTGAAAAACTTATATATTGGATTTATTCATATTATTTTATTTTCCTTTTTTATTTTAATTTTAAAAATTTACACTTCCTCTCCTTCTCCCAATCCCCTCCCACTCCCCCACTCCCCCTCCTCCCTTCCTCTGCTTCCTTAAGAGAGGGCAGGGTACTGAACCCTGTGGGAAGTCCAAGGCCCTCCCCCCTCCATCCCGGCCCAGGAAGGTGTGCATCATTTTATTTTATGTGTGAGTGTTTTACCTGTTTACCTGTATACACATACACACACACACACACACACACACACACACACACACACATATATATATATACACACTACTTGTGTGTTTGATAATGGTAAAAATGGTCAAAGAAAATCCAAGTTGGATTCTTAATATGTAAATATGCAGTTAAATTTCATTCTGTTGGGTGTACTCAGCTTTCTTATCACTATATTTTATCAGAAGAAACATCCAGATGGATATTCTGAAAATAAAATTATGGTTAGATGATATCTTGAGGATTTTTTTCCTAGACAAAAAAATAAATGGTACAGAAAAATTAGGACATCTGAAGTCAATCATTAGTTACTCAGATACCGGCATGGGAAGGAGAAAAAGATTTCTATGTAGACCAGCAAAGCCCTGCAGTAATCCAGGCTATGAAATCAGAGAAAATTCAGAAACAAAAGGGGAAGAACAATGGGATCTAAGACTGTACAATACCAGCAGGACAGCAGCTTGAGGCATGGTGAAACTGGCCACAAAGAGAGTCAATTATAGCAGCTGTGAAAGTGAAGTCTGCGGACTGAAGTGGTCAAGACTGTGTACAGACTTTACACGTCTGTCTGCACTACAGACATACATGTGCCTGGTGCGCATGGAGGCCAGAAGACAATCATCAGGTTCCCTGGAACTGGAGGAACAAACTGTTGTGGGCTGCTATGTGGATGCAGGGGACTGAAATGTTGTTCTCTAGAGCAGCATTCACTGCTGAACCATGGAACCATCCTCTGAGTCCCAATATAAAACCTTTCTATAAAGGCATAATACCATTTGTGAGATGGGAACCCTCACGTT
This sequence comes from Dicrostonyx torquatus, assembly GCA_028555095.1. Taxonomy (NCBI): domain Eukaryota; kingdom Metazoa; phylum Chordata; class Mammalia; order Rodentia; family Cricetidae; genus Dicrostonyx; species Dicrostonyx torquatus. Next base: position 3,828,333 of record JAQHUG010000196.1, read on the forward strand.
TCAGGTGCCTCCTATAAAGGAACACATTTCTTAAGACTATTATCGTGTTATTATGGGAGTAAATTTCCACCATGAATTTTAGAGAGGACACAATAGCTAAGACAATAGAGCATATTTTTATGATCTATGGCTTCTTGGTGTGTTAGATGATCAACTTTAAAGTAATTACAAAATATTTACACTAGATCTGAATCTTGTAAACACCCATAGTAAATATGTTATCCCTGGCCTGCCCTGACTTGGTCTGACCTGCAGAAACTTGCAAATGCTTCCACGGTTTTCAGATATAATCCTTCCCAAAAAGTCTGTGAAAATTCCATGTTTAGCTGGGTTCCTCTAAGTCAGCCAGAAACCAATGCATCCCAGTAGAGGTTATTGATCCTTATCTCTGTGAAGCAGATACTGACAAAGTCTTAGATAATGGTACCAAGTTTTACACTGTCTTAGCACTAAGAATATAGTTATATTGTGCCTGTCTCAGGGTTGGAAAGTCTTCAATTGGAAGGCTTATGAGACATCTGGCCATTCTTCAGTCCAGCCCAGCACGAGTCCCTTCAAAGTGTTGTTGTCTATAAATTCTGCTAGTCAGAAAGTATCTCCATAATGTCCCTATAAAATATTAATTTTAACAATATGATAATAGATACTTGATAACAATTTCATTGTGAAATACATAATTTTAAGTAAAACATTTAATTTATTTATCAAAGCATTCTCAAGACCTTTCTTAAGTCTAACGCTCAGTGGACTTCAAAGTGCAAGATATTTTATGTGTGCAAGCTATTTCACACATAAATGATTATAATTTTAGTATCATTTATAGGGAGGCTCGCAGATTTAGGTTTTTGAGCAATATACTTAAAGAGACTTTACATAAGGATGGTGATTTCTGGTTTCTGTGAGATGTTAGGCTTCTCTGTGAACAGAGGTCCTTTCTTTTTAGCAAGAAATAACATTAGAAAAAGCAGTCATTACAAATTGTGACTTCCAAATCCAATATTCTGATTTTACATAAGTAAAGCAAAATTCTTTTCTAGAAATATAAGCTATAGGCTTATCCCTTTGCACTGATCTCAGTGAGAGGACGAGGTAAAGAGCTCTGTATATGTTTTTAAGTGCTGGTGAGAAGGGAGAACAAAGAAACTATTCATATCTAAAAAACTTTTCAAACCATTTGGAAGACTGTGAGAGGAAGGCAATGGTCTAGGATGATGCACGATTTGTACTGCAAGTGTCATGCTGAAATATGTCTCCTGGTCATTCAAGTGGAGAGGCAGCAGGTTGCATGAGTTTAGAGTTCAGAGAGGTTGCAGAAGGAACCAGACAGAGTTTGGTTGGCTTTAAAGCCCTCAGACTAGAGGAGGTCACCAACACGGAGGTAGTAAGGAAAATGCAATTCTTGCAACTATCCAGTACTGAGAAGCTTAAAAATGAAGCAATTGCCAAGAACAATGGAGAGGAACAGCCACTAGTAAGGCAGCCATTGGTGATGCAGTTAAGCTTGGACCACAACCGAGAGCTTGGAGTCCAGCTGATCCAATGTCTGTGATACATCAGCTAGCTGGGTTTCCAGTCTCGCTTTATCTGTCAGTTTCTGCAGGTATCACCTGAAGAAAGAATACGCCTCTGTCCTCAAATTGTAGGGATCAGTATAGAGTTCTATCCAGTCTTAGAACTCACTAACTGGAGATCTGTTGTTTATCTATAATAACTCCATCTGCACTTTACTCGTTTGGCAAAACAAATAAATGGATACATTAAAAACTAATCTAAACTGATGAGACAAAATACAGTCT
>JAQHUG010000196.1:3862808-3888056 GCA_028555095.1 Dicrostonyx torquatus
AAAAAAATGTATACCTGAATCTTGAAGTATCATTCATGAACCAGTATTTTAAATGAAACTCTCTTTTTTTCATTTTTATTGAGCTCTACATTTTTCTCTGCTCCCCTGTCTGCCTCTCCCCTCCACTTCAGCCCTCTCCCAAGGTCCACACATGCTCCCAATTTACTCAGGAGTTCTTGTCTTTTTCTACTACCCATGTAGATTATATCTATGTATTTCTCTCTTAGGGTTCTTATTGTTGTCTAGGTTCTCTGGGATTGTGATTTGTGGGCTGGATTTCTTTGCTTTATGTTTAAAAACCACTTATGAGTCAGTACATGTGATAATTGTCTTTCTGGGTCTGGGTTACCTCACTCAAAATGATGACTCAAAACTATTATATTGTGATTTTTCTAGTTTCAGCTACTTTTTCCCAAAGGGAATAAATGTTTAGTCATATTGCAGTGCTGTGGTTGGAAGCTGAAATAAGTCCTTAAATTGAAAATTAATAATGTTCTTTTATCTTTATTTCCAAAGTGGCCAGGGTACTATGGATGTCAGACTTGAGATTTATGGGAATCTGTTAGTGATGAGTGAACATAGTTCTTATATTCAAAATCCTCACTTTTGCTCCTTAGATGTAGGTGATCACTTCTTAGTATTATATTGTCTGCTAGCAAAACATGCTCTAGAAAGACCATGCCCCAGTAAGGAAAAAATTGCACCAGACTTCTGCATGAATGATATTGATAGTTTTCTCTTTAAAAATATTTCTCTTCATTTTGATTTCTTGGCTTTTGCAATGATTTATTATGGCATATGTGTATATATAAATGTAGTTTGGCCTGGAATGTTGCCCAAAGTATCACATGTCAAAAACGTTTCTAGAGAAGTTGGGAAATAGTGGAAGATTCATGTGGACAGCAGGGAAAATAGCTCTGTGGAAAAGATGCTAAATGACTTCTCAATAGACACACAAAGAAAAGCAAGTGTTCTTCCTGAAAGACAGGGACAGCCTGCCTCCCCTGTCTTATATATGCTATACAAAGCTAGTTACAATAATAGGGTAGAAAGCTAAATACTGAGGGAACATAAAACACCTTTTAAGAGTGTATCATTGGATTACCATAATGCCTTTAACTCATTATTTGGCTTGTGTGCCATCAAATAAGTTTTTAAGTATAATTTTCATAATTATTAAGAAAAATTATGGGATTCTATCCAGCATCTGAACACATTTTATACTTTTTGAAAAGAGGTTCTTTCAAGCAACAACAATAAAAAATGTTTTCATTGATTTCACTGATCATTTAGAACACATTGCTTTAAAAGTCCTCACTGAAGAAGTGGCAATAGTCAGTTTCTCTCTGCTCCAGGGTGGCATCCTAAATCACCTCATTCTACATGTGGAGATTGCTTCTTTTCCTAGTGTATCTAAAAGAGCAGAACATATAAAATCAGATGAAACAGGCCCTGGAACTCTCACTCTACTTTGGTCATTAACAAAGTGGAATATTGCCTAGATGCTGAATATCTTAGACACTGCACCTATTTTCTCATTTTTATAACACATATAATATCTTACTGATTAAAAAAATCTTTTATATGTGGCTTCCAATTTTTACAGAGTTGAATGTGCAAGTTTGGCCACATACAATGTGCCATTAAATATATTTATCTATTTATGATATGACTAGAGTACACAATCCCCTGTTTTCATTCACTGTTCAAAGTGTGAATTTTTATATAATCAAAAACTGGATATTTAAAAAAAATTGGTTCCAGTACCAAGGCCTCCAATAGTTGGAAGCTTCAAGTAGTCATAAGTGTCTAAAATCAACTAAAGAGAGATTTGACTGACAGAACTCCTCTCATGCTCCCTGCCAGGAACCAAACAAGTCACTAACTTGTCCAGACTTTAATCCTCAAATTAATGGATTATGACTCCTTGCAGTCTCTCAAGCTACAAGGGTGTGGTCTCCATCATATATATTGAGTCAGTGGGCCCTAGTTTCCTTCTATTCCATATCTTCTACAAGGCATCTAGAAGTCTCTATTAGGTCAATATTGTTCTTTTGAGTCTGTAGGATATATTAGCATTCTTTTTCAATGCCATAAGCAAGAACACAACAGAAAGAAAATAGCCTGGATGCCAAGAATCACAAACCATGTGTCTTGATTTTCTTAACCCTTTCCCACCTATCTGGATCTATGGGACCAGACTGAAAAGATTAAGGGAATCATCATGTTTGTGGTATTTTAAAAATGTAATTGAAGCATTTTAAATTTATTTAGTAAGATGCTATTCAGACATAAACATTAATGTCTGAGTAATTTCAGATGCTTCTATAGTTTTCTATGGTTTGATTTCATTGCAGCATTAGGATGCCTTGCATGGATTGTCAAGATGAGTCCATATTCCTGAATTTATTCTCCTGGTGAGTGCTGTGTGTGAGGTTGACAAGGTTTATTTTGCATTCCTTGATCTGATTGGACATTTACTCCCAAACCTCTGACATTTTTGTTTGTTTGTGGTTCCAAGTTGTGTAAAAATGATGTCATAGCTTTTGTCTATTGTAGAACAGAAATTTTCTGGTGAGACCTTTTAAAAAATACATGTACACATTTTTATTTACAAAAAATTGAACTTTTGCTTTGGTTAAAATACCAGGAATTTTTATCTGTCTGTCTGCTGCTTGTTTTGAGCAATTCATTTTTAAAGGATTTAGGTTTCTGTGATCTAGCTATTTACAGCTGTAAATTTATTTGTGAATTCATATCTGTACCTGACACAGAGATATCTGTCTCTACTTCTGCCCTTATCAAATTTCAAACATTGTTAAAATAAATTTTGTGTATCACTATCACTCCCAATAATCAATAGAAAGACACACATAAGCAAGACTCTCAAAATCCCTCTTTCACCCCCAACAATCAATAGAAAGATACACACATAACTCTCACCATATATCTCTGACTGTGTGAAATGTTTCTGGGTGTCTCTGATACTGCTTTCTCTGTCTTCTCTTTGCTATTCAATCTTTCTATCTTACGCAAGCTGCTTCTGTTTAGTCCCATCCTTGTCTGCCCTGATTTTGTTTGCCCTGATTTTTATGCAGCCGGAATTGTTTTAGCTCTTCTAGGCAGTTTGTCCCCACCCAGAGATTTGGTCTGGGGCTATTTATTTTCTAAGTTCTGTTGCCTCTGGGAAGGCTTTGTTTGTTCTCACTCATTCTAGCATTTACAACAGAAAAAGGAAAAGTATTGAAATATGCCACAAATATTCATACTAAAGACTTGTGTGTTTTCTATCAGGATCCACAAGTGCCCTTTATTATAATTGTGCATTTTATATGAACAGATTGGTGTGACGTGTTACAATATTTTGAATGGAAATAGTCTGTGCTTGAAGTGGGAGATAGGAGACTCTAATTCCCTCCTCATATCTATGAAAATTCAAGCTTAACATGCTATCCATGGGAAATGGCATTGCTAATCTCTGGACCAAATGCAAATGTGTGCGTCAGTAATGTTTCTACCAAAGGTCAAGTCATAATATTTAGCAAAACATCATGAACACCTCTTGACCATTATTAACTCTTATCTTCATAATTCAGGGTGAGATAGCTTATCGTGTGCTACTCTCTTTCAACTGCTTTATATTTTGATTGTCAGTATCTCAAACTGTCACCTTTAAATCCCCTTAATTATGATTTGACTCTCCATTTCATCAACATACTTACAAATAAAACAGGCAGAAGCAAATATCATTACTCTTCCCTTGTCACTGTGACCCATCTTCATAATATCCCTGTCATTCTTAGCTCTATTTTGGCTTTCTATTAGAAACTATTTCAATAATCCTCACAAACTGGAAGCAAAATTAATGTGGATTTAGCAGAATAAATTCTAGAAAAGTACTTATTTTTAATTTATTTTTTTCTAACTCTATTTGGAAGGATACTGATTAGTAGATGCTTAGTGATACTAATTTTAGTTTAATTCCTTCTCCTCTTTGGGGAGAAGACTACGCAAGCATTCTACAGAAAGAACATTTATTTTTATCCAGTAAATGATTTTAAGTAATCAAATAGCTACTTTTAAAATATGTGAATTGTTAATCCATCTGAAAAATATGAAAATTGTGTTGAAAATTGTTATTTTTATGTAGACTTAATGTTTTTTCCAATTCAATAAATAGATTGTTTAATTTGAACTATGAACAAAGTTATAAAAAAACCTACAAAATAATAAATATTAACAGACTTCTATAAAATAGCTAGAACACACACACACAAAAACCTATAAATGCATCTTATTCTTATGTAGATGAGGAACATACAAGATCTGACTGCTTTACAGATTGCAAAGAAACAGTATCAAAGAAAAGAAGGCACCGTAAATATTCTTTGTTCTATTGCTTTCCCTAACTTCAAGGTTAGCAAATGGTTTCCCAAATTGTGTTTAGTACATTGCTCATTACATAAAAACAGGTCTTTATAATACTGACTGGTTTCTTGACATTTCTGTCCTGTAGCCTTGTTTGTTTCCTTTAGAACTACACATAGGAAGTACAAATTCTGTTTCTAAAGACAGTATAAGATAGTTAAAAAGAATGTTTACTTTTCTTATGAGACTTTTCTTCTCAAGTATAGCATCTCTAATTCACTCAGTGATTCCATATAGTGCGGTGTGCAATTCCTGTTCCAATCATTCACTCCCCAGTGTCTGCTACATCATAACCGGTATGTGTTTTGATACTTCAGTGACCAACTCTAAAGAAAATAGTGCAGATGACTAGACTAAGTCTATTTTATTTATGTTCCTTATAAATGTTTCTAAAATTGAAATATCTCTAAAGAGACTAAGAATTGTGCCTAAAAATAGCTGTGAAATACATAATGTTATCATCATGCTATTTTTATTAATTTACTGAACATCAGTATAAGATACATTCCTAATAAATATATTGATTTTCAATAAATATTTTCAGTCCCCTGGAAAAGGTTAATTATACCATAGTTTACAACTGCTATAGTTATCTTTCCTCAACATGAAGACAAATAAAGAATAAAACAATTTTACTGAAGCGTCATTGCCTAGGATTAGATTTTAATCTTTTACTGACAAAGGAAACCCACTCCTGTTAACAAATCTTAGTCATTCAAGTTGATCATAATCAAACCTTCTATCACTCAGATTCAATATGATGTCATCCATGAAATCACTAAGGTTCCAAATGCTAAGTAGAGATAAAAATGAAGAATAAGTGTCATGAATTGGGAAAACACAAGGATATGAATGAAATCATTAGAAAGAGGTTTTTTTAAAACACTTTTAAGTTACATTAATTGTACCTTATAAAATCCATGCTGACACAGGAAAATGACTGTTTGCTATAGCCATATATTATCCCTTTGTTCCTAGGAATATTTCCTAGAATTTAAATTAACTCATAGTGAAGAAATCAAGTATAAAGCAACCTTACTTGATTAAAAAATAAATCTTACAAAATGAAAGCAAGGAAGGATTGGATTTTATTTTAATTGTATTTTGTTAATTGTATTATCGACTTTATTATTCAATTTCTATTTGAGTCCCTGACTCTCTCATACTCTCTTATGATTAACTCAAGGAAAGTTTATAAGTTCCTAGAGTCCTTCATCACTAAATAATACCTATATAATTTCTTTAATCTATTGTCCATAAGGATATTTTTCCTAAATCTTAGGGAATCTTTGATTAATTTGAAGTGTTCATTCATTCACATGCCTGCAAGTTAGTCATTTCTGTTAGGTAGCATAATATGGAGGTTGCTTTTATTATTTTAGATAAAAAATTTAAAAGTTGATAGAGCTGAAAAGGGTACAGTGTTTTCTGTTTATTTGTTTTATTTATTTTTTTGTCACAATGAAAGTTCTCTAGTTAATTTTTTACACTGCCTCTTCTATTGAGGGAGCACTTGAGTTTGAAATTGCAAGTTTCTATTTCTTAAGGCAGTGTTATAGCAAGTCAGATATGAAAGGAAATTTGAACCAAAATATCCCAATTTTTAATGTTACTTTTAATTTTAAATAATAATTATTAAACATTTAGCCAACATAATATCATTTGAGTCAAGTAAAGGATTTCTGATGACTTTTGAGTGTAGCAGGTTGGGGGCCTCTGGCTTATGGCTTAGTAGATACCCCTGAATATTAACGTTGGTTTTCTACAAGAGTAATGGAAAAACTGTGCCGTGTTGAACCAAAACAAGAAATGGTTATATTGTTAATATACTAGTGTTTTTAGAGAGCCTCACTTTAATAAAGTGTAGAATTATGTAACAGAAAATGCTGTCTTCTTTAGCATTTTAAATCATTCAACATAGTAACTACTTTTGGATGACTAATTGCTGCATAAGTTTATGGTTTAGTACCAACGAAAGTGAGTTGTTCCTTCATTGTCTCTACAGGAAGAAAGTCAGGGATTCTGATGCAATGTCACCCTGAAGTTACAGTCAGGTATGTAGCCAAGATCATGTTTGTGTCAAGGTTTAAGTAAGGAACTTACCTCCATATAAAGTCACGTAAACATTGTTAAACCCACAAAGATATATTTTCAGTTTTATTCATGTGATTCTGACTCTAAGATCTTAACTGCAGGGTTTTCCTTCATGTTCACTGTGTATTATCTCTGGTCACCAGCCAATTTCTGTCTTCTCCTCAATCTTAGCATTGACTTCACTTGGTGCCTGCCATTGGAGGTAAGGACAATGAGAGGATACCAGTAAGACAGAGACTGCAGCCTTCTAAAAAGCTAGTTTAGAGGGTTATTTTATAACTTCTAGGATACTCTTTTTTAAAAGTAAGTTATTAAACCCAGGAGACATTTGAACAGGGGAATGTGATCTCATCTCCTGAGGACAGGTGCCTCACAGAATCTTTGGCTATGATCTCAAATAGTCACAGGCAACTGCTGACTAAAATGTGCAATGTTTTTATGAAAGTCTTAAAGAGAACAGTGTAGTGATATCTCTCACATGTTATTCATATAAAAATTTTAAAACAAAATATCTGCTGTACATTACTGAGAAGTGTTCTTACAATTTGGAACCCCCTCGTAATTCTTTCTAGAATAATCTAGATTCAAGATGTGATAGAAACTTATTAAAATGACATCATACAGAAAATATATGGTTATATAACAAAATGCATAATTTAATTGTCCATGAACTCATTAAACCATTAAGAAACTTTATTTTAACATCTGGTAGATGAAATTAGGTCAGCTTTTTTTCCATTAATTCAACTAAAAATCTACTGAGGGTTTACAGAAGAAATTGTCTAATTGGAAAATATGAATTATATTTATGGATTTTCCTAGATTTGAATATAACTAAATAAGCATGCTCTATAAAAGTTTGACAATTTTAAAAGGTGGCTTTAGTGTTATTTCTCTCAGTTTTTATGTCATCAGACTTAGCAGTTGACAATAGAAGGATATTAATTAGTGCTTATACAAAGTTGAGTTTGTGAAAGATATATTTTATAAAACTACTTTTAATTCCTCAAGCTCTCCACAAGTATGGGATTTCCCTTCTCCTCAAGGTTATCTGGCCACCAGTCCATGAGAACAAAGAAAGCAGAGGTGGCATGTAGGGCTTTGTATGACCTGTGAGTGCCACAGAAATAATATTCCCGAAATCTCTTCATCTTACTTCCCCTAAGTCCTTCCCTGGCTCCTGCTATAATTTTAACACATGCCTTGGTTTTTATTTTATCTGTTGTACTTAACCACTTACTCTAGTTCTTTCCTCTCTTTGACTCAAAACCAGTTGGGAGCTAGAGAGCTAGCTCAGAGGATAAAGTGCATGCCTTGAAAGCCTGAGGTTCTGAGTTCAGTCTTCAGAACCTTCCAACTCATGTCAGTTCATGCTCGTGATTCTAGTGGTAGTCATCTGGTAACACTGCCAGCCCTGGGCTTTTTGGCCAACAACCTTAGGCTAAAGAGTGACCTTCAAGCTATAGATCCAGCCTCATGAAAATGCTAGATGACACCTGAGGGTAATGTCCTTCATCTCTGGTGTATACAAATATACACAGTCAAACACAGACACACATATACACGTGCACTTGCACACGCACACATACACACACACACTTAAAAAATAAGTGAAGAACTGATTTTGTTTATTTTTGTAATCTCACTAAGTGAATAGTCAATATTTTATTCTTAAAAGAAGGGATATTTTTGTAAGACAAAATTTTTGTAAAACAAAAATTATCCTTTGTGTAATTTTCTATATGTATCTTGGTTGATTCTTTCACTCTCTGATCCATTTTCCTCTCACTATTTCTCTATTTTTTTATCACTTAAGTATTTCTTTTTGCAACTTCCAAGACTATTTTATTTTCTTCTCTATATACAATGCCTGTGTTGATAACTTTTATGTCTACCAAAACCTGTGTTCAGATTTCCTTCTAAACAACTAAAACCTGCTCTGGAGTAATTGGTTTTTTAAAGGGACGTCCTTTAGAAGTTAGCTCAATGACAGCTCTCTGGTGGGAAAGTCAGCGTTTTCCTATCTGAAATGTACTTTTTTCTTTCACTCTCTTTCTTGGAAGGGAATTATTAAGGGCACACAGCACTGAATTGACAGCTTTCCCTCAATCTTGCCGGTGCTTTGACACTGTAATTTCTTCATCTTATGCTGCTTTTGTTTCTCCAAGAAGCCTGTTGTTGGAGCAGATGTACTTTATTTCTTATCTTCATGTACCTTACTACTTTTTAGGGATTTTATGACTGACTATGATTTTCTTTAATTCCTAAAAGCCTAGAACTATATGAAAGTGTTTTTTGTTTTTCTACTCAGTCAAACCCAGGGATCATTTTCAATGTCTGGATTCATCCCTTAAAGGGTCTTGGCATTCTTCTTCACTTGTCAAGCAACTGTCTGCCTAGCCTACACTTAAACCCATAATAAAATTACTTTAATAACGCTATGCTCTAACTAGAAGGATGCCTTAGTGCATAAAAAGCACCTGTCACTGAATGTCATATCTGTGCTCCATCTCTGTTTTTACAATAATTTATTTTGCTTGTTTGGTGTATGTGTGTGTATGTGCTGTATCAATGGTTGGAAAAGGGAATGAGAGTCCCTGGAGTTAGAATAACACAGGTGCTGAAAACCAAACTCTAGTCCTGTGTAAATGCCAGAGTATTTTCAACTGCTGAGTCATCTCTCCAACTTCAGTTTCACCTCCTGAATCCACATGATGGAAGGAAAGAACCTACTCATGCAAGTTGTCCTCTGACCACTACCTGTGTGCTATGGCATATGTGTGCTCTCCATTCAAACCAATGTCAAAAATATTTTAAAATAATGCTATTCTCTTTGGTTCTTTATTTTTTAAAAGAATGATTAAACTACCAAAGCACAATAACATTTTCCTGACATACGTAAGCAAATTAGCATAAAATAATTAAGAGTACAAGACAAATTGCAAATATTCAGTGAATGTAGGGAAGATGACAGTGAAGATACTGTTTCAACAGTAGCTATATCTTAAAGGCTATTGGCTAAAGAAACAGGAATGCGCTCCCACAGCACCTCCCTCTTTTTTAAAATAAGAGAGTTCCAAACCCAATACCAAACTATATATACTAGGAACAGTTATCAAGTATAATAAGGATTACAAGAAGCATAAACAATATTAAGCAAGGAAAGTATGCTGAAATACCAGCCCACTTGGTCATGTAATCTTCAAGGCTATTGGCTGGAGGAGCACAATGTGCTCCCACAGCAGCTATAGATGCATCACTCAGCTATTTCTTCTACTATTGTGCTATGGAACTTTAAACACATTTTAAATTACTCAAAAATATGATTGGTTACCCATATACTACTAAATTGTTTGCTTATATAATAAAATGTTGTGTTTTCCCTGTGTCGAGTTAAGTCTTCCTACATTTTATATTTCTATTGCTTATAAAGTTCCAATTCCAAATTAAACAGTCTTTCCAATAGTTTCATTTTTCTTTCTTACTCCACCAGTAAGCTCTCTGTACGATTTTACCAATTTATCCTGTCCTTTGAGCATATTTTCCCTTTTCTCATCTGACTACTCTCCTTCAGCAACAGCTATAAGCTTAACGTGCTTCCTGAGACTTTCATAAATTAGTTAAAACTAAACACTGTATTTATAAAAGCAGAATTGTTAGCTATAAAGAAAGATTATGGGAAGTTTGCACTCACTGAAAGATAAATAATGTCAAATCAAGAACATTTCATGTATTTCTCAGAAAAAAATGCTTCTTGAAGTATTTGTTTTGATTGGCCAGCAAGTCTTCTTTGCCAGTACTTTTTGTGTGTGTATGGTGTGTGGGGGTGGAGTTTCTTTATTTTAAGTAGTTTGGAATCCTAAGAGGCCTATTAATAAAGTGTAGTGTGTAGATTACTTGATTATTTTTATTATTGATGAGCCTGTCATGCCTCTTACTCCAGATACACAGAGTTTAATACATGATTTGCACACAGTTTACTTATACAGCTTAAGCATGGTTGATTCTACATGTTACTTAAACTTATAATTATGGCATTGTTCAGCAATAATTAACAGACATTTTTTAAATACCCTATTTTCTCTGACACATATAAGTAAATTGTACCTCTGATACTTATTTAACCTTTCTTATATGTTTTCTCTGGATTTCCATAAACTTAGTGACAGAAAGCAATTTTCTGTGAATTAGTCCAGCTTTCTCTCATGTATATATTCTGTCAAAAACTATGTTGTTATCCCAGTGGGAATTAACACTAATTGTATGTTCTTTTCAGTTGTTCAAACTGAGCGGTATAGTACGAGAATGGACATTTATGCCCTCCAGAAATCTAGTAGGGAACATTTTCAATTTCTCTAGCCTTACTTTATCAAGTTTGGTTTAACAATTTCATAATGTCATAAAACTCACCAATCTAAAGTAAACAATAGATTATTGTAAGGTAAAAAGAAAGATATTTATGATCTGTATTCTTATACTTTTGTAAAATAACAACATGCATAGTTAACTAAGTGATAAATGATTATTTTTAAGTTTCATTTTTTGTGGGACTGGAGAGATGGCTCAATGCTTGAAAGCAATTGTTACTCCTGCGGAGGACCCAAATTTACTTTCCAACACCCATATGATGACTCACAGTGATCTGTAACTACATTTTCAGAGAATCAATTTCTTCTGATCTCTGCAGGCACTAAACACAACATGGTACACATTTATACTCAGGCAAAACAAACATACATTATAAATACAAGAAATAGATTTGAAAAATAGAAAAATATACTCATTTACTCATTTTCCTCAGTGTGTGTGTGTGTTTATGTGTGTGTGCTTACCTACCTGTCTGCCTGTCTGTGTTGGTATGTGTACATGAGTGCAAATACCCATGGAGTCTGAAGTCATCACATATCCCTTAAGGTGCAGACAAGTGTGAGAAATCTTGCATGGATGCTGGGACTTGAACTTTGATCTTATACAAGAATAGTACACACTCTCACTAAACCATCTCTTCAATTCTCACAAATGATTTTAAATTCATGTTACAGATAAACAGTGTGATGTGTACGATTATTAAAACAAGACCCATTTTTTCCTGATCTACTTTTCAATGCACTTTACTCAGTAATTATTGTATTTATGCTTAAAATCCCTGAGATTCTATCCTACTCAGTTCTCTTTTATTGGAATTTTATGCTAAGTTTCTTAAGATCACCATGTGTGATGATGGTATGATAAAGTAAATATCAGAGACACAAACAAAAATGATAGATTATTTATGTTACTTCTTCTTTGATTAACTCCAAGACTGGAAATAATAATGAGATATTATTGTCTTATCCAAACAAATGTGAACTACTTGACCTAAATACCAAGAAGAATCTCCTAATAAAGATAAAGCTTCCTCTTCTAGGCATTTGTGCTTGGATGGCTGGTATGAAACCTTTCATCTTACAGACACATTTGCAGACTAATTAATTCTGTAGTATCTTTAAAAGAGGCCTTTGGCCATATAATGACAAGGACAAATTGGGCTTACGCTGTGTTTCTTAGACACCCTGATATGGATGATTGCATTAGCACATGCAGCTTGGCAACAGAATATCTGGAATCAATGCCAGGGGTGACTCATCATGGCTGACTTTTCCAGAGGCAATTCTCCTTCAAGAAGCAGTATCTCTGGCCTCCTTCTGAATACTGATACACAGAATGCTGGAGAGGAAAGGAGAGCTGAGACATAAGGAAAGACAACACTAATTCACTCTACAGTCCCAAGAGAGCAATGCCGTTAGAGAAGAGTAAGAACAAAACTTTTAGAAACTTTACCATGTTAGGAATTTTTCCCCTTCAATTTTCAAGCCAAGTTTTTCTTGATGTATGACCTAAAATGTTTTCCCTGGAAACCTCTAGATTTCTTTAGCATATTAACTTTCTCTTACTTGCAGTTTCCACGTTCAGGCTTTCTAGATGTAAGATCTAGGTTTGGTTTAGCCATACTATCTAAAATTGTTAGAGCAAGCCCCTCCACCCCTTAAACACATGTAACAAGCTAACAAATTTTAATTTTTCACTAGTTCACTCTTTGACATGGGCAAAACACATTTTGGCATTTTGATCATATTCATCTTTCCACCATTTCTTTTCTTTATTTTTTTATTTGGTTTTTTCGAGACAGGGTTTCTCTGTGGCTTTGGAGTCTGCGCTGGAACTAGCTCTTGTAGACCAAGCTGGTCTCGAACTCACAAAGACCCACCTGCCTCTGCCTCCCAAGTGCTGGGATTAAAGGCATGTGCCACCACCGCCCGGCTTTCTCCACCATTTCTTAATCCCTTACCAGCTGAGTAGCCTACTCTTCATCCCACCAAGTCTTCATCCCTCTTTCATGTCTTGTATTGCTTTGTGCTGTGCTTGACTTGACCAGAACTACTTGTGTGAGTATAGGTATAAAGGTATGAAGCTATCCACTATAGCTTGAGTAATTCACTAGTGGCTACATCCCTGGAAACAACATCCTTTTCTCTAGAAACCAGCTGCCTGCCATTGGCTTCCCTGCTCAACACAGGGACTAATGATGCCTGTATAGTATCCATTAGCAAATATTTGCTGGATCAGTATTTTTGGGGCCCTGTGCAGGCCACCATGGCTTTTTTTAGTTTGTGAATGTCATTGACATGCCATCCTCACAAGATAACACTTAATGGCCTTACCTCCTATGTGTTTATCTTTTACATTCTTTCTTTAGTCCATTGTGAGATGTTTCCTGAGTCATGGCAGAGGGTGGGGGATAATATAGGTGAACGATGCAAGGTACAGAAGAAAAAGTTAATTTGGGTATATGCTAAGATAGTACATCATGGAAGAGAATGTCATGTCACCTTATCTTACAACAACAGGGAAAGCAAAAGAGAAATAAAATGGGAAAGAGGTCTAATATATCCCTTGTGAGCACACCCCAATAAGATTACTTCCTACCAGTTAGTCTCACATTTCCCAGTGGTCCAAGTGCTCCCAGTGACACCACAGGCTGGTAATATGTCGTTAGAAAATGACTGTTTGGTGAATGATTAAAGTTAAAATTATTAAAAATTGATACTACTATATTTGTTCTGTTTGAGTTTCTATATTTTGAAATCTTGGAATTATTCATGCATTTTACAGTCAATAAAATATAATAGTAAACTGGTTCTCCCTCTTTTTATTTTTACTTACTCTTAAGGGAATATCAAATAATGTAGTCTCACAACCAATGTCAACTTTGAATTTATTGTATTTCCTGCTGAGAAGGCAAAATAAGTAGTGATCGTCTAATTAGATTTTATCACTATAGTAACAGAGGTAGTATGAGTTAGGAGATACTAGGTAACATCTCCTAGGAGTGAGCCTTGTGAAATTTTGCATATCCATGTTGGCATCTTGATTAGGGTTGTCATTATGAAGATCTTATATAGAAAAACTATATCGTTAAGGTATTGGAACCACAGCCCTATTATGTCTCAAAGATATATAGTCTATCAGGAGACATATTTTTTGCTCACTCTTCCTTGATGTTCCCTGAGATTCCTTGAGAGGTTGCATTGTAGATGTATTAACTGGGGTTTAGCACACCACATTCACTTTTTTTCTATATTTTTACTATTTGTGGTTCCACTTAATAGTCTGTTGCAAAAAGAACCTTCCTTGACAAGGAGTAAGAGTTACATCTATTTATGGGTATAAAGATAAATATTTAAAATACAGCTAAAATCACATTGATTTAGAAAATAAGGCAGCATTAGGTTTTCCTCAAGGATCTATGACCTTTCCAGCCATAGGTAGTTGACCAGGTTTATAGCGGCAGACATAAATTACCTAATGTTAAGTGCACTTTAATTACAATTAGACAGCTATTGTTTAACCCCCTGAATAATAATGCAACTATTGCTTATTGAAAATTATCATGTTCTTCATTGTTGTGGGTCATATGCTTTATGGGTGGGTTCTTAATTAGGGGTTTCTATTGTTGTAGAGAGACACCATGACCACGGCAACTCTTATAAAGGGGAACATTTAGGTGGCAGCTTATAGTTTCTGAGGTTTAGTCTATTATCATTATGGTGGGGAGTGTGGTAGCATGCAGGCAGAAAGGCTGCTGTAGAAGAAAGAAGCTGCAAAGTATTGATAAGCAGGTAACAGGAAGTAGACAGTGACACTTGATCATAGGAGAATTGAAAGCCTAGCTCCCAGAGTGACACATTTCCACCAGCAAGTGGTGTAGGAGTGCCTTCTGTTTGTATGCTTCTTTCATTGGTTAATGAATAAAGAAACTGCCTTGACTGTTGATAGAACAGAACTTAAGTAGATGGGAGAGATAGAACTGAATTCTGGGAGGAAGAAAGTGGAGTCAGAGAGAAGCATTGATCCTCTGCCTCAGATGGACGCCGATTAGAATCTTGCCCATGCCACAACCACGTGGCGATACATAGATTATTAGAAATGGGCTAAATCAAGATGTAAGAGTTAGCCAATAAGAAGTTAGAGCTAATGGTCTAGGCAGTGTTTAAATTAATACAGTTTCTGTGTGGTTATTTCGGGTGTAAGCTAGCTGGGTGGTTGGGACAAACTAGGGGCCCTCCCCTTGCAACAAGGAAGACGACACCTTCTCCAACAATGTCACCCCTCCTAATAGTGTCACTCCCTTTGATCTTATGGGGTCAATTACATTCAAACTACCACAGCGGGAATGATTATTCATTGATCTTCTTCTCTGACAACTTGCAAAGCACCTTCCAATAGCAAGAACTAAATGTCCTTCAACTGATGAAATATATAATGACAAGGTGATATATATATATATATATATATATATATATATGTGTGTGTGTGTGTGTGTGTGTGTGTGTGTGTATGTAGGCACATACAATAGAGTGATAATCAGCTATTAGAAAAAATGAAATAATTAAAATTTAAGGTAAATGGGTATACCTGCAAAATAATATACCAAGTTAAGTAACCAAAATCCAGAAAGACAAACTTTTCATGCTCACTTTTATTAGTGGATCCGAGCACAGACTCTTTAGATCTGAGTATGCAATCTGAAGGATCTATACAAGTCAGGAAAAGAACAAAGGATTATAGAGGGAGAGAGAGGAATGAGAGAAAAATAACTCAGGATGTTCAAAAAAGAAGAGAAGCATGTTATTTTATAAGCTTACTTAATTATTTCATATATATATGAAATATAATATATACAAATATATGAAACCTCCCTTCATGTTTTTGATTAGAGGAATCAAAGAGACTGACTAGACAATTTAGGATATTAAGCACTATTGCTGAAGTCAGCACACACTTAAGATACAGGTCTTGGAAGAATCTAATTGGAATTGTCCAGATAACCTTTAAAAAATGATTCTCTGAGACAATCTATTACTAGTAACATAGTCTTAAATGTAATCATGGTCTTTGCAAGGATTTAACTTTAAATATAGTATTATTTGGCAACATGCTGCACTATTTTAATCCCTAGTGTCCAGGAGTCCACGGTTATGATTCATAGCCACACAAACTGTCAAAAACTGTATATAGCAACATCTTTTTGTGTGTATATACAAGTATATATAGCAGGAATGTTCATTTCACTGCCCATAACTTCCTGGCATTAACTCCAATATGTATCTGATAGTTTATCTAGAAATTGCATCTTTGTATAATCTTATTTTTTAATGAATCTGGGTATACATTTGACTTCTGCATAGAGCAAGCAAATACTGCTCGAGTTGATGATTCTAGAAATAGCCCTTGGTGAGTGATAGAAGGGATGTGAACAGATAAATCCTATCTCTTCACTCTTGAATACATTGTGTTATCTCCAGACTTCCATATTAGTCTTAAACTCTGGTAGCCTACAATGAAGCTGGCTTGATAATGAGTCTTTCTTGGCCTTCCTTCTTATATCTCTTTTATTCTCACACTTCTCTGCCCTATTTGATGGTATTGTCTCCAAATGAACTTCTTGCCCTTTACTCCTGCTGATATATACCAATGTTATGTGTGTACATACATTGTTGCTGGGGAAATGCTTAACCTCATCAAATGTTTCTGTTTAAGAAGAACTGTCAAATGAATATTTTTCTCTGTTCAGTGTGCTTGATGAAATAGATTTTATTCTGCAAAGAACACTGGTAGGAGAGCTGGCACAGCAGCCTGACTACTTATTTCTGGCGTATCTCCATGGGAACCTGGAATCACAACTGACCTTTGATTAAGCCCTGGAAATCTGGACCTCAGAAGACTTTTCATGTTGATGGCTGATGACTCTGATGAGTACACCTGCAACACTAGATCATTGCACATGGATATACCAGGACTCGTTTTTACAAAGATCAAGATTGATGATGTACACTTGGTTTCATGGCTAGGTCTTAGCTGCTTTGGCTGTCAGTGTAACCTGATTTATTTAAAAGTCTAGTGCTTTGCCAAGTTCCCCAGTTCTTCCTTCTCCCTTCTACCCCCTCCCTTTCACCTACCCCCATCCCCAACCCCTAGAGAGCCTGGGGGTGGTGGAGGGTAGAGATAGAGGAAGGGTGGATAATGGAGAAGGGAATAAGATATCTACATTAAGGGAGTCGTTTTAAGATTGGCAAGAAACTTGTCTCTGGAGGGGATCCCAGGTGTTCCCAGGGATGTCCCCAGCTAGGTACTTGGGCAGCAGAGGAGAGGGTGCCTGAACTGACCTTGTCCCATAGTTACATTGTTGAATATCTTGATCGTCACCATAGAAATTTTGCATGATGGATGGAGATAGAGCCAGAGACCCACATTCACATCAGAGCAAGGGACTGAGCGAGCAAGGGACTGAGTGAGCAAGGGACTGAGCTACCAAGGTCCAGTGGAAGAGCAGAAGGAGGGAGAAGAGGAGCAAGGAAGTCAGGACCGCAAGGGACTGGCCCACCAACTGAGACAGTGTGCTTGATCTATTGGGAGCTCATCAAATCCAGCTGGACCAGGCCTCTCTCTGAATGTGGCTGCCAATGGGGACTGACTGAGAAGCCAATGATAATGGCACAGGGACCTATCTCTTCTGCATGTATTGGCTTTTTGGGAACCTATTCTATATGGATGCACACCTTCGTAGACCGAGATGGAGGCGGGAGGGCCTTGGGCTTTCCACAGGGCAGGGTATCCTGCCCCATCTTAAGGAAGCAGGGGGAGGGTGGTAGGGTAGTGCGGGAGTGGAAGGGCCTGGGACAAGGGGATTAAATGTAAATTTTTCTTTTAAATTTAATAAAAAATGAAAATAAATAAGTCTAGTGCTTTGTCAATTTTCCTTCTTTATGTCACTGTAGTTCAAAGCCAGAGAAAAAGCACGTTTTAATAATGAACCCAAACTAGAATGAGAATAGCACTAAGAAACCTGTATTTGAATCCTCTAGGCCCAGCTTAGTGACTCTCTCCCCCTGTTCTTGCTCTATAAAGTCTTTTTCAAATTTATCTCAGTTGTGACCATGACCTCCTACCTCCTGTAAGTCCTTCAGAAGAGTGACCTAATACTTTTGAGAGATCTGAACAAAGCACCGATTGAATTTTGATAAAATGCAGAAGGCAGAACTTCCACATCTGAGACACTTTCTAGAGTTTGGCATGACATATTGATATTTATAGTTAGAACTGAGTGGAGCCATCTGAAATGTAGTTATTAATCCCATGCTATTGTAGTTTTGCCTAAAAAGATCTTCTTAGAGGCTGTCATAAACCTATCAATCCTTGCACCTTCACAAACCCTACATAGAATTTACACTAATTAGGTAAAAGGAAGAGAAATATACCCATTTTTGGTAATCAGTTTTAAAACTTTTTCCTGAGCTCCTTGTTTATCGTCTTCTACTCTGTTATCGGAAGACAACTGAGTGTCTACATCAGGGTGCTAGTGATGTTCAAGGCTGTGAGATGGGAATCAGAACGTGCAGATATCCCTGTTCTCATGTGGAAAAAGGGGTGCCAACAAATCTGAATGATAATTTAAAAAGAATAACTCAAGCTAACAAAAGGATGCATCAAGTCAGAACCTGTCTTCTGGAAAAACTCAAATTCAGGGAAGCTACATGCCTGAGAACTTAAAAATCATGACATTTAAAAGATGTTTATTTTTTTAGAGACTATAAAGTAACTGCCTACATGTCATATAAATGAAATAAATTAGACAATATCTTCTAATTTATAAAAGCAAACCTGCCACATGAAATTTTTGTATGAAATCACTTTGAAAGATGCTTTCTTTCTCTAGGTCTTACTTGAGCTGGGAGGTATGGATTCATAAAAATAATTTTATTTAGGAAAAAAGTAATTCTTGAAGGTAAATGTTTTAAATAGTAACTCTTCAATTTCCACAAGCAAAAATAATCATCCCAGGCTCTTAAAGCATTCTTTCTGGGAAGAATCAGATTGTTAGATTCCATATGCCACATTGTCAAAAACAATATTGAAATTGACCACCTTAGAAGAAAAGCAGATTCATGCAAGGTATGCTGTCAATTAAAATGTGTTGTTATCAGACCATATCCATCAGGGCAGGGCTGTCTCTAGCTTGTATTTGTGCAATGTTGTATGTGGTTCTATGTACTAGTGGTTGAACTAATATGAAAATGCAAATTTTCCTGATGGATCACGAACTTTTCATGATGTGTAGCTCCCAGTCAATTTAGGTAAATTTCACAAACATGTAAGTAAGGACAATCGTGCAGATGACAGAGAAGTAATTTATTGGCTGGTGGAACGCTGTGCTTAAAATGTCAGTAAACTGCCACTAGTTGAACTTGTGATTGACTTAGGGACATGGGAACAGATACGACACTTGAAAATTCACATATATTGTAGAGATTATTACTAATCATAAGTTGAATTTACATTATCAATACAACATACTATACTTTAGTATTATTATAAAAAGAAGATATCCATCTTCAGAAAAATTGCATTTCAAAATTCAATACACTGTGAGTTCTAAATATCTTTATGCCTCCCACCCCACAACAAATAGCCAGTGGTAAATTCCTTATAGAAAAGACACAATGATCATTTAATTCCATGTTGAACACCTAGAGTACATTGCTGGGTTATACTCTCTAGTCAGTAGGAGCCTCCCGAAATGAAATGAATTATCTACCAGTTTCATTTCAACAGTTATTTATTTTCAACTCGTCCTGTTCAAAGTGATAAATATCCTAATATTGTGAAAATAGCTACATACGAAAAAAATCTCATGAAATCTTTAGGTCCATGGGTAACCACTGATACGTTGCACATGCATTCGTATTCTATTTGATTGGTAAAGTATAATTCACTCCAAACCTTCCAACTATATTTGGTAATCTCTGTGCCCCATCCCAACTCCTTACAGAGCAGCAACAAAGAAACCAAAACCATTTAAGAAATCACTTCTCCAACCCCATATCCCAAATAACTTCTATCTTATTTTTCTGTTTCATGCATTAACGACTAGCTTTCTATTCCACTTAACATCTTATTATTTTATCTTCCTAGTTTATCTACAATGTTGCCTATTAAACTATTTCTCATTTTTAAAAAAGCTAAATAATAAAGTATAAATACATTTTGTCCTATGAATATAAGTCAAATGTGAAAGCTAATTACCCTGTATTGCAAATATTCTCATATGGAGTGTTGATAGAAAACACAGCTCTAACCTCAAAGAGAATAAGAAACAGCTTATTTTCAACTAAACAGGAGTGACTCCTGACCCAGGAACACATATTTGGACTATCTTGAATGACATGTTTCACCATAGAAGTGATTACTGGAAGTTTTATTAGTCACAAAGAAAACAAAGGTTGTAAGGAAATGCACTTTCCACACCCACAGGTGAGTCACAGCCTAGCAACAACCCTCTGTTTTAGATCTCCTGCACTAGTTGATGAAACTCAACATTGGGATGAGTAGAGCCTAGTGGTCTGGTAAGAAGACATGGGAAAGATCTGCCAATCTGCCACAGGATGCTAACTGACAGGCAGAGGTGGCAGGGAATACCTGGAAGTCCAAGAGATTCAAAATTGGATCTGTAATGTTGGAAATTCCTACCATTATGAATTTCCAAACAACCTTGCAGAATTTTCCAAATTGGTATAACTTGTTTGCAGTTTTTTTATTGTGAGAAATTCAGTTTATAAGAGCCTTGCAACATGTCTAAGTTCTCTCTTTATCTTAGGAAATGTTTGGAGGAGGCTATTTGTTCATTCCCAGCCACCCAGATGTGAAATAATCACACAGAAAACATATTATTTGCAATACTGTTTGGCCTTACCTTAAGCATGTTCTAGCTAGCTCTTACATCTTAAATTAACTCATCTCTATTAATCTGTGCATCATCATGAGATCATGGCCTACTGGAAAGTTTCCATTTGGAATCTCTCCTGCAGCAGCTACATGGTGTCTTTCTGTCTCTGTCTTCTTTCCTCCTCTATCTGCATGGAATTCCTGCCTTGTTCTATTCTGCTAAGTCACTGGCTGAAACAGCTTTATTCATTAACCAATAAAAGCAACTAATATAAGAAGGACATACCACATCAGGAAATGGATTGATGTATATGAATCTGAGAGAAAAATCTAGGCAAGCTCAACATTCCCTTGCCATTCTTTTCTTTTTTGAGACATCAGCATGATGAGAGTCTTGCTTCTAGTCTTGCAAATCACAGGGAAAGATTATTTCTCAAGCCTGCAGCATCCACTTGCTACCTGCCTGCAGCTGAGTTGGCCTCACAAGGGGTGAAATAATAGCAAACTCATGTAACTCTCACTTTCCAATAACACCCACAATATGTTGACATTTTGTTATCAATCTTTCTGTCTTCTATTTCAGTTTTTTTTAATTTGTTTTAAGCTCAGGGAGAAAGGAGGGAATTATCATCAAATCCCTTAAATCTCTTATGGTTGCAATGAGCCTTGAAAACTGTAATCAACTGGAATCTCATCTTAATATATGTAAATTGCAGAAAACAAAGTTTCTTGTATGAGTGAATAGTTGTAGTCAGCGAATACTCTTCCACCATAGTATATGAAAGTTTTGTAGTTTTGACTTTGGAGGGTCACTGCCACTTCTAGTATCTCTGTCCACATGATAGATGGCAGAGACTTTGTGACTTCAAATATAGAACATTCAATTTTTTGCAAAAGCAATATGAGCCCTTACCAAACATGTCTTTTCAAGACATTAAAAAAATGTTAACCTTTCAACTCACAAATGTGGGATGATGTTAATTTCGTTGTCAAGCTGCTACAGTTTGACCTTCAACTATCCAGATGCCTTGGCAGGCAGGGTTGAAGCTCAGATTAGTTTTATAACTAAGCAGAAAAAAATATTTGTTTTTTTGTAGCTTTTCTAGGCTCAAGCCCTGCTTTGTCCCAGCATGGTTGGACTAACACAACCCAGAGAGGGCAAATGGGATGACTATGGGCAGGGCCTGCGGGTGAATATGATGGAAAACATACCCAAGGCTGTGTCAGTGGACAGTTCTTTTATTAGCAGTAGGCAAGGAAGATTTATACCCTAGGAAGAATAACCAGTTGTATTTACGTGGTTGTGTGTCATTAGTTAGGGCAAGAATGTGTGCATACTTAGAGGCAAGAGGGACAAGGAGAAGGAACCTTATAAGGTCATAGGAAGTCCAACGTAGGATGTTTTAGTGGTCAGATAAGTAGCAACCAGTTCTTGTAGCATTGAATAAACATAAGTTTGCTAGGTGCATTGGGGTACTTGGACACTTGGGGAAGCCTAAGTGTTGGGGACTGCTGAGACATGGGAAAAGTAAGGGAACAGTCAAATCCTGACACTGGGGATGAGAAAATCTGGGGTTCTAGGTGTGTTTGAACCCATTCTTAGCTTTAATCCAGCTCACATAGCATGCTTCATTTAGTTGGGGAAGAAGACTTTGAAAGTTGAAATCTGCATTCCACTTCTAAAGATAAAGAGAGTATAATTAAAAAGCCATAGTAGAATTATTTTCAGATTAAAATTCCGATGAGGTAATTAATCTCTAGGATACAGAAGGAAGTTTTAACTATCATTCACAACTGGAATAACTAACCACCTAATGAAAAACTGAGAAATCATGATATATCTCTAGAAACTATACATAAAATGTTAATATAAATATGAAAATATGTTGTGTATCATTAACAATTTTAAAAAATGAATTCAAAATCACAATGAGAACTCAATTCACTGGGTGGTGGTGGTTCACGCTTTTAACCCCAGCACTCAGGAGGCAGAGACAGGTGGATCTCTGTGAGTTTGAGGCCAGCATGGTCTACAAAAACTAGTTCCAGGACAGATAGAGCTGAAACACAGAGAAACCCTGTCTTAAAAATAAAAAAAAAAATCAATTTATACCCATGATGGTAGGTGGCTGCCATCAAAGACAAATAAATAAAATGTAAGGCAAAGCAAATAACAAGGGTAGAGGAAAAAGAGAAGACAACTGAAAAAATGAACACTCTATTGCTGGGAAGGTAAAATAAGAAAACGAATCTTCCAAACTAAAATGGTTATTACCACATGAACTAGGAACGTAGCATGTTAGAAAACCAACAAAACTGAGGGCCAGGTCTTGAGAAGATAGCTACACTATCATGTTCAAGGCATCATTATTAACAACAACCCAGAGGCAGAAGCAACCTAAATATCCACTGTAGGTGGCCATATAAAGTAAAAATGATAATAACACAGTGGAACACCATTCAAATATAAAACCAGAAAAACATAGCTAGAGCCTCAGGACATAATTTAAGTGAAATACCAAACTGTGAATTTGCCAGGAGAGACAGGAGAAAGGTTGAGGTGCTCTGTTTGTCTTCTCTTTCTGGGGAAACCTGGTGATAAGCAGCTCCCTTCTGCTCTGCAAACTTTGCTGGAATAATTTTCTTTATGTCAGGTATCTAATGTGTTCAAAGTCATAACAGCAGGAGGCAGGATGACTGTGGATAGAGGTAAAAAAGACAATTTGCTGCTAATTTTACAAAAAGTGTGTATTTACAAACATAATTCAGGTAAAACTCTTTTTCAAAACTCTATGAAAATATTTGATACTAATGATGAATTGTACCCTTAAAAAAGCTATGGTTTTAAATTGCCATCCTTTAAGTATTAAAAGTGTGCTACAGAATCACTGCATATCATGAAGTATTAATAAAAGAGGCTCTGACAGACTAAGCTGGCACAAAGCCAAGTTTGTATTCAGCTGCTCTTTCCTTTATTCGAGCTGCATGACCCATGATTCTCCTAGGTTATTAGGGACACTATTGGTAATTACCTCCCACATTAGATTTTCTATTCAAATTGGAATATAGCCAATTCCCCCCAAAATCTTCAGATATCATCCACAGAAGGATACTAGATTTTAAAAATACAAACATCATAAAAAATTGAAGACTTTTATCTATAAAATTTTCTTTTGCTGAGGTTGAGAGACAATCACTAAGTTCACAATAAGCATGAAGGTGACCACATTAAAGATGCTCACTTAAACCAGGCTACAGCAATAGAAGGATCACGCCTTTTTAGGAAAATAGGATAACATAGGGCTCAGCAGCATAATTCATATTAAGAAATCCTACGATTAGGTTTTGTTATAAAACAGAGGCAGTTAGAAAAGGAAAATAATAAAGAATAATGAGTAATTTTCAAGTTAGAAAACAAAAACCCACAGGTGACATATAGCTTCCCTGGGATTCTAGAGTATCTTTCCTCAAAGAAAACCCTGGGTATATTGATCTAAACTGCCTGCTATCAATTAGAGACATAGCTGGACTCAGAACTCTCTGTTCATGGATCACATTTATCACCCTATGTTTCTTTTATGATTAGCACTGTTAAAAAAAACAGACAAAGACATTGTCTCCTCCAAAACTGACCTGATATCTCCAAATATGAGTTATGTTTTACACAAATGGGGGAAATTCTAAAATAATATGTACAGAATCACAAAATATGAACTCAAAGAAACTTTGATCAAAAGAGAACAAAACTGGATTATTACACAAATTGATCTCAAACTATACTACAAAATTATGGCAACCAAAGCAGCATAATATTGATAAAGCAGACTCATGGACCAGAAAAGTATTCAGGGTGAGCTGAATGTTTGTGAAGGTGCCAGGAAGGTGAAAGAGAAAGAAAAGTCTCTTCAAAAGGGAAGACTATGCATTTACAAATGTAAGAATAAAACTGAACCCCTCTCTCCACATCTTACACAAGTTAACTAAAACCTGATTAAATAGTAAAGCTATAAAATTGGTAAATGAAAATCTGAGATGTATGATATTAGTCAGTGTTTTAAGGTATATCATCCCACATCACCAGCAACAAAAGCAAAAACAGTAAATCTCTTGTACATCAGCAGGAATAAATGAATTTTCCCCAGGTAAACAAAACCAAAAAGAAGCTCAAACTATGTATTATTGTAGGATTTCTCCTAAGTGAGTTCCTTTCTGCTGGTTGCATGCTCCAGATTACTGGTACCATCAATTGAATCTCAATGAAACTTCGTTAAAGAAAAAAGTTATTGTGACACTTGTAAAAGTGGTAGGAATAATTTACTAGTGACTATCCTGCCAGATGTCAAGACCATTGCAAGAGAGAGATCAATCTGAACTCAAAATACTGCAATGATAAATGGGGGAATTTGCAGCCAGTGAGAGGTAGAAAGTTAGCAGGAGAAGATATTAAAAATGAAGCATTCTGGC
>JAQHUG010000196.1:3891221-3902381 GCA_028555095.1 Dicrostonyx torquatus
AGAATAGAGTGAGCACCAGCGTTGAAAGTGTCACTCTACTCTGCTAAGCAGACTCTATTCTGTTGTAAGAGTCACTTTAGGGCCATAATTGGGTGTCATGGTGATAGGGAAGAAAAAGGCTTGGGGAAATCTCAGCATTTCTCTACAGAGAATGTCTTCGTAAATAACACAAAATACCAAAGTGCAACACTCTCTGACTTTTGATATGGTTCTGGACACATTTGAAGTTCAAGTACAAAGAGAGAACTAAGAAATCTTTCTAGATTCAGCCTTCTCAAATGTCAAAAATTTTGCACCCTGCCTCTCAGCATGGGGGCAAAATGTCTTTTTCAGTGTCTGTAGACACGTTTGGTCACCTGAAAGAGGTAACTGGCTTCTATAGGTAGAATACAGGGGTGTAAAACATATTGCAAGAAACAGGACTGTCCCACACCATGAACTGTTAGTCAGCCCTTAACAGTGTCCCATTTGACAAGTTCTGTTCTAGACCAATCCCTCCACATGAGAAAGTACAAATCTAAAGGCCAGACAGCTAGGGCAGATCCATGACTCACAACTGAAAAGACAAGAAATTCCCTCCCTATGTCAGAGGCACAATAGATTTGTCTCTGATTTAAAAAAATAAAAAACAATTAAGCAGCAGGGAAGATGTCTCTCTTTAAGAAATCCAGAAACCACTGTATCTCCCAACTGATCGTTAATCTTGGAGGAATGCTAAACCTCAATACCTTTTATTTGTGAAAACATAAATACTAAGAAAAAAATATAGTGCTCTGATTTCAGATTTCAGAAAAAAAGAGAAGCAGTTATAACCTATATAAACTACATTTCCCACAAGAAACAGAAGTCTAGAAGAAGGAGCCTTATTCTGGGATAAAAATAAAGCTCATATGAGCCTTGGAGAACTTGAATCACCCACTCTTTGGCACCTAAAATTTCACTTGGTCTAACAGCATCTGTAGGGTGTTTTTAAAATGCTAGTCAGATTTCATTGTTCCCGTGCTTGAAGCTCACCAGTGGCTTCTCATTGCGTTACCAATAAAGCTCTTACTTTTCTCAGTGCCTGGCAAGTGCCTACTAGATCCAACTCTTATAGCCAAGTTGCTTTCCACTCTTCTGCCTTTTGTCTCGTTCTCAAGATTTATAATCGATTCTTTCCTCTAAAGGAAATACGAGTTCTCCAAGAAATGGTGCGCTTTTTTAATGCTTATCACTCATTCACACCTTGATAAAAAAGCCCCCTTTTCAAAAGAAAAAGTTATCCCACTTAAAATCACCCACAGAGATGGACAAATAGCTAATTAGTTAAGGGTACTTACTGCTCTTGCAGAGAATCTCAGTTCAGTTCCTGGTACACATATGGTGGCTCAACACCACCTGTAACTCCAGTTCCAGGGGATTCAATGTACTCTTCTGGCCTCCATGGGTGCATGCACACATGTGATACATAGACACTTACATAGGCAAGCATACATCCACATAAATATAAATAAACTTTTAAAAATCACCTATATGATTACTTATCTCAGTCATTAATTTCCTTCACAACACTGAGAAAATTAAGAGTTTATTTTGTCATTATTTATTTACTGAATTTTTCCATTTGTTAGAGTATAATTTCAAGGATGGCAGCAATGTTCCTTTCTTGTTCAGAAATTCACAGTATCAAGAGCAGCCTGTGGTTCTTGGCATAATTCAGTACCAGTGAAATCAAATCCAGTATCAGATAATGAGATTGAGGGGGGAAATGTAAAGAAATTCTATCTCCAAAATCAAGAATAATGAAAAATTAAGGATAATTTTATTGGGGGTACATTTAGTCCATTCTGAAATGACAGTTTACCTAGAGCTTTAATGAGTTTTGATTAAGAAAATATAAATGGGCTGAAGAAATAGCTTAGTTTGACTTGCAAGCAAGAAGACCTGATTTAGAACCTATATTAATTACAATGGCATGGTGACATGCCTGCACTTGTAAGGCCACTGCAGGGAAGGTAGAGACAGGCAGATCATTGGGGCTTGCTGGTCAACCAGAAAGTCTATTTGACAAATTCTAGGATAGTGAGAAACAGCATCTCAAAAAAACAAAATGAGTATAAATCCTGAGGGTGTCCTCTGATCACAATTCATGTGCACATACATGCATGCATATGACTTCACACATAAACACAGACAGGCACACACATGAACACACACACACACGTCCATCACACACAGTCAATGGTTCTGCCACAATCCATGATTTTCTTGCCGAAGCTTCTTCTTAGTAAACTGAGCTAAGACAAATATTTATGATGGACAATTATAGGAATTAAATTCGTTATTAAGTGCAAGTATCTTATTCTAAACCGTTCTACCTAGAGTTCAATAATTGCAGAATTATTTGTTGTTATGATTTGGTAGTGGTCTATTCTTTTATGGAACTTAATTACCATCAATAACAAATGAAAACAAGAAAACATTGAAACATTTGAGACATGTCAGTAAAATTATGTGGGCATATTGGCTTTAAGCAGGGATACCATGAAAATAATGGAGTTGCTGGAGCTTGTAGAAGGAAGAGGGAAGTTGAAAGCACCAAACCCTCCTTCCCCAGGAATTGTTACCCGTAAATGCAGAAAAACCAGGCCTGCAGTTGTGTTGGTTGTCAATGGCAAAGGAAAGAAGATACTGATCTTGTAAAACATTCCAGCCAAGACAACTAAAAGTTAGAGCTAACTGTATTTTTGTCATGCACACACACATACACACACACATAATTCAGAAAAAAAAGTTTTGCAAATGTTCAATATATAAAAAAACTCTGTTATGTCTAGTTCTTATCTAAGGTCTCCAATTTATTGATCTGTGTTGAAATTGCTTGTCTGCTCTGCTCCTTTCTGTGTCTGATTTACTCTTTTCTCCCACGTTGCTTTCCCCTTTTCTCCATCATTTTCTATTTCTAGGTTTTTTCATTTCTTGTCTCTGACATTTTGAGTACAGTATGTTCTCAGATGGTTTCCATGGGGAGTTACTAAAGTGAAAGCCACATTCCCTTTCCAGAAGCACTTCTAACATGAGTTTCATGGCTTGTTATGATTAAGGTAATTAAACTTCATTTGCTTGAAAATAATCATGGGACTGTAAGCATCTCCCACCAGATTGTAAACAACTCAAGAGCCACACAGCATCCTGGGCTTGCTCTCTAAACCTTGTTCTGAGTATAATGTTCAAATGCATAACTAGTATTTGGTTATTTTTCAAAATATAGGCATGTTTTATGTAATGATATGGGGTTTGTGTTTTAAGAGAAATGCACCACAAGAATATTCTATTGTGTGATTTTATTGGATGTATTTGCACAGTCTTGAGAATGAATAAGGCACAAGAGAAAATGAAGGGAAATGGTAAACACCTAGATGCATAAGGTTGCTCTTTTTCTAAAAGTATAACAGTGAACAGTTTTTAATCAACAGAGACAGTACACGTTATAAGACACATAACAGAGAAATACATTTGGCAGTATTATTATTATTAAGTATTTATATCATCTATCAATAAGTATATTTATGCATGCTATGATTTTTACAAGATTGGCAATGTACTAGGTTTGAGTAGAACAACAATGACACAAACATAAGGCTAACCTCTTGTGTTACAACATGATGGTGTTACTAGCAGATAGGAATAGTTCAGTTGCATTGTGGCATTAGAACACTACTATTATATATGTGGACTGTTCATGCCAGTTGTACATTTTATAACAGTAGTATCCACAAAATCTCAAGAAAATAATCTGGGAAAGATGAACTGTAGATATGATGGAAATGTCAGTGTGTGCACTGGGAGTCTTCTTGTGGAATGTTTAGAACGGCACTTGAGAGAGTAGATGAAAACCAAAAGGTCAGTGAGTGTGGTCTGCACCAATCTTGGGAGATAAATAAAAAGCTGATGAAGGGCAGAGTATAAGATTTTCAGTTGCTTTGCAGTTCGCATAAGACAGGCACATCCTGCAATCCAGAATTTCCCTCTAATTGGTTACCTTGGTGACAGTTACAAGTATTCAGGGAAAGATGGAGGATGTTTTCTTCAACTTTGCTCACAAGAGCAAAAACAACCTGAAAAAGCCCACCTCAAACACTCTAGAAAGAATAAAATGTGGTTGATTAGAACAACACAGTATTTGACAGCTGTAAAAGTGAGTAACTATAGCTACATGTCAGCCTGAGGAATTTTTAAAATAAAGTTAACAAGCTGGTTCGATTTTGAAAGGTGCACAGAGTGAATCCATTCATGTAAAACATAGCACAGAAATGAAGGTAAATTTTATATGTTAACGAACCTGTAATTTAAGGAAGTGTTATTTTCACACGTTTTTACAACTTTTTTTCTGAAGATGTTTAGTCTGAACACTAAGCAATTTGAGATTAATCATAAATGCCTTATATTTACGGTAGGGAAGAAAGGCTAAAGAGAAAATATGTTTGGTTAGTGTAATGTATGCATTTACTGCTTTTATTAAGCAAAGAAAGAAATGAGCTATTGAGGAGATAGACAAGAGCTGGTCAGTCTCTACCTGCTTCAGTAGCTGTTGCTGCTCTCAGTTATGGCAGTGACCTGAGGCAGAAATCATTCTTTCCCTGGACTACACATTTACTATAAATCCAACAGCACTGCAACAAATAAGCCTTTTGTAATGTAGTAAAACGAAAGATTCTATGGTATTTGGGTTGCTTTCATTGGTTAATAAAGAGACTGCCTTGGCCTTTTGATAGGGCAGCACTTAGGTGAGCGTAGTAGACAGAACAGAATTCTGGGAAGAAGGGAAGTGTGGCGGACGCTATGATCTCCTGCCCGAGATGGAGGCTGGTTAGACCCATGCCGGTAGCCACAGTCAAATGGCGATACAGATTAATAGAAATGGGGTAGATCAGGATGCGAGAGTTGGCCAATAAGAGGCTAGATACAATGGGCCAGGCAGTATTTCAATGAATACACTTTCGGTGTAATTATTTCAGGAATTAAGCTAGCCGGGTGTGGGGAACGTGGCCTGACAGCTCCTTATTACTACAATTCTACATATCAAGAATTAAAAATCCATTTAATCTGTTCATACTACACAAAAAATACACCTCAGTTTTGCATTTCATATGCAGCTGCATATATATGTACATGTTTGCATGTGTGCCTGTGCATGTATATGTTGGGGGTAACTTCAAGTATCATCTTCAGAAACTACATCCACTTCTTGAGATAGTTTATCCCATTGGCTTGGGGCTTACTATTTAAGCTGGACGGGTTGACCAGCAAGCCCCAGAGATATTCCCGTCTCTACGTCTCTAGTGCTGGTGTTACAGATCCATGTCATATGCCCAACATTTTTGCTCTGGGTCTGGGGATTGAACGCAGATCTTTATACTTGTAAGGCAAGCACTTTTCTCTCTAAGCTATAACCATAGCTTTAATTTATTTTGGCCTTTGATTTTTTTTGTGATTGTGTATTTTTCTTAATAAAAAGCCCCAAGACATAAAAATAGAGCCTATTTATAATGGTTATAGAAACATGATATACAGCAAAAGTGCAAGCATTTTGATATGTGACTTTCTAGTCAGGAGGAAAGGAGATGTAAGGGGCTAGGGACCTTAACTGAATCTGCAATATTCATTTTCTATTTTAAAAATGATTCAATGAACATATGGCAAAATACTAACATCTGTTGAATCTTAGTGATGGCACAGAGGCATTTGGATTATTTTGTAGTTTTCTACATACTTAAAGTTTCATATAATTAAAAAATAATTTTATTAATAGGAAATGTGAAATTTATTCATATTAAAATTTAAATTACAATTTCTAATTGAATGGTCACATTTTGCTTGCCATTTGTCCAAACATCTTAATATTTCTAATTTTAAGCTTCCAGTAATATTTTAGGCAGACAGATAATATGCTAAGTTCTACAAGCATTTTTTATTTTTCTATTTTTCTTGCTTGTAGATATCCTATTTCCCTGTGTATTATTTATGTTTTTTAGTAAGGAGGATGCTTGTTGGTTCCCAGCTGCTTAGCCCTGAAATAATCACAGATAAACTATATTAATTAAATCACTGTTTGGCCCATTAGCTCTAGTTTCTTATTGGCTAACTCTTACATATTAATTTAACCATTTTCCATTAATCTGTGTATTGCCATGTGGCTGTGCTTAGCAGTAAGTTTCTATCTGGCTCCGGTGGGGCTACAAGGCTTCCCTCCTTTCTCCCAGCATTCCATTTTTTTCCTCACCTAGCTCTGTTCCCTTATAGCTCTGCTATAGGCCAAAAACAGTTCCTTTATTAACCAATGATATTTACAGTACACAGAGGGGAATCCCACATCAATGTTTGAAGGATAAAATCTTCTCAGGTGACAGGGTGAATTTTACATTCAATGAACTGTACAGTGTATCCATCAATCAACCAGCAATATCTACTGAGCTCATATTATGTGCTAAAGTGATACGAGGACTTGGAAGCTGGACTTTATGGAACTTACAATGAATTAAAGAAACTAGTCAACAAAGAACCCAGAATACAAATGAATATTAGTTATGCACTATAAAAAATATTCTGGTAAAGGAAATGGGTGCTGGAGAACATCATTCAATTCAGAGTAGTACTTCATAAATGTATGTTGCAGGAAGTAATGCTTAATGGTCTTAATAGGTGACAAGGACTTGATGATAAAAAGCATGGATGGACCAATGACTGACTTGCTTCAACAGCAGGTATGTGAAAACTGGAATGATACAGAGGAGATTGGCTAGCATCTGTGTAAGATTAGTGAGCAAGAGTATGAATTTCGATACTTAGAAAGGCCCAAAGAGACATTGTTATTAGGGAGGCCAAGAGAGCTTGCCAGGTGTCTGAGAGAAGAGACATAACTGTTGCTAACACTCCTTGGAAGGCAGCATCTAAGCTAATGATGGCAGCAGGTTGGAATCTGTGAACTTTCTCTTTCGTGTTTCTGTTCAGCATTTTGGTGAAAAGTGCTAAACTGGTGAATTGAATTTTTAATTGAAGATCCATCTGTGGCTCTAAAGTAGAAGACATTATCAATAATTGACCAGTGTTGAAATAATATGTCAAAATAATATAAATATTTTGAAGTTGGAAGAATTGGGAGTACAAGTGTCATGATAAAAAATTAGAAAATCAATTATTAGAGCTATTGTAAAGTATAAGAGGAAGCTGTGCATTTAATTATTATAGTACCGACTTTGAGAAGCTATTAAAATATCAATACTGCTGTTGAAATACAATTATTAGCCAGTGGGAAATCATACATATGTTGAAACAAATGAAGTGGTCTTATATGTATAAAATTAGAAAAAATAAGCAGAATGATATTGATTGAAAGAGTAAGTTGTAAAACTGTAACTAGTTTGGAAAATATAAAATATGTTGCAGAAATTATAAAAATGCATAGTATTTTTATATGTTTGTATGATGTCTTGCATATATGCACTGTCAAAAAGTGCACGTGAACACACCCAATATAAGGCTATGAAGGTAGATAAAGGAAGCCAGATAGAAGAATCTGCTGTAGAGCCACTGCTTTTATTATAACAATGAAAATGAGGAAGGAGGAACTTGAACCCAGGACTTAGCAGTCTAACCAGTATACAGGCTTGAATTCCACCCAATAAGCAAGGAGTCAATATTCAGGTTTCATACCCAACCCAGTAATTCCCAACCTTCCCAACTCGTTACAGAAGTGTCTGCTAGCTTCACTACTAGAAGCAAAGCCTCCCTGATCCTGTCTGACAGCAGTTTACTTTAGCAGCTGCAGTCCTGTGGCTTGCCTGCTTTCCATTTTCCAGTCTATTTTGTTCTATCCCATTTCTAGAACCCTCACAGGATGCTGGAAGCTTAGATCTACATTCCTCAAACTGCCTAATACTGGCTGATACAGAAGCAAGGTCAAAGGGCAGAGAGTTACCACACTGAGACTCTCTAGTACTTCTTTATATTTACCTCTTGGAAAGACCAGAGATGTTGCCATTTTCATATTGAGTCACTCCAGAAGCCAGTGATAAAATGTTCAAGGACAGCATTAGGACTATTATTTAGGAAGAAGCATGCATTATTTCCAAACACCAAATCTCTGCGATGAGACCAGGCAGATTCAAGAACGAAGAAGAACAGCTGGTCAGTACTGGTTTGTAGCTTTATTTCCCATAGTATCTGGGAAATAAAGAAACAGATTTGTTTCCACACTCATTAGGAGATTCCATTTAGAGCTTCAGAAGCTGCCCATGGTGATAAGAAACCTAAAAATTGTTTTCTTTTACAATCTATAATAAGCAGAATTTATATAATTAACCTCAAATGTTTTCATTTGTTTGGCTTAGGCACTAAAATTTCATTGTTCAGGGGTATTATTTTCTGGCTCATTTAATTTGTCATTTCACTTTCACTTTTATCTTCCTTGCAGCTTTCCTGAGTGCAAGAGAACATTACCACATACTTGTCATTAAATAATGTTAGCTAATACTTCAAAGTCAACTCATGCAAAAGTAAGCTAAATGAAAATTAGGCCCTATCAAGGTTTTGTATCCAAGCATGGGAGAGGGATACCCAGCAATGGGCATTTCTGAGAGCTTTTATAGGATCAAGAAATTCTTCATCTGTGGTGCATATTAACTAGAAAATTGTGTGTTCCTGAACCAGGAGTCTAGGAGAATAGGAACTATGTTGTCCTTGATTCCTATAAAGAAGCGAGTCTGGAACTCTGTGCTAGCGTCATCAAAAGTGGCCCAAATTTTTAACTGTTCCCTGTATTTATATACTATGGAAAATAATTTTGTAAAGGTCTCTCATTCTGAGTGCAGTTTGTACAAAGACAGAAAATATGATCAATACAAGGTCTGAACCAGATTTAGCAATCTAGATTGCTTAATTTTGTTTTTTGCTGCAGATTATTTTTTATTACTTTATAAATAATACCAATAAAAATTTCCCCTTCCTTCCCTCCTCCCATCTCCCTCCCATCCGCCCCTCCAGTCCTAAGAGAGGACAGGGTACCCTGCCCTGCGGGAAGGAATCTGTATCATGCCTGGGGTTATGGACTCAGCGATAAAGGGATAAAAGGTATATTGTGTAGTTCTGTCTCTCTGAAGCCATCCCTGCCAAGGCCATCATAAGCCAGCTAGCAGCCAGACAACTACTTTCTTAACCTCTAAGGAATGAGACATCATAGGCAAACAATTTAAGTAACTTGCATCTAAAATAGGCAAGACTGACTTGAAGCTAGTTTAACTGAAATGTGTAGCCACATGAACTAAATATACTGTCCAGTTCTCTATTGCATGCAGTCATAAGACAGCAGACACCTATGGTTTAGTGCATCCTGCTTAAAATCCTTAGCAAATAACTATTCTATCATTGAATTTTCATAGCACCTGCTAAAAAATAAATGAAATCATTTTATCTAATTAACTCACAAATAAAACATCACCAAGTTAGTTTAAGGAAGTGACTTAGACACTTCCCCAGTGAAAAAGACTGCACACCTTAGTGAATTTACACACAACTATGGAGATGACCACACTTTAAAAATTCTTATTTTGGAAGGGAATCTCTATTTGCCTCTGTATTTGAAATAATTTTAAGACACAATTTGAATTGTCATTATTTTTTAGGAAACCATGAAAGTAGCATCTCTCTTTGTGAAATATAGGGAGAAATTTTTTTTTACTTCTTTTTTTATTGTTAAAAGAAAAATTTACATTTACTCCCTTTGTTCCCAACCCTCCCGCTCCCCCACTACCCCACCACCCTCCCCCTGCTTCCTTAAGATGGGGCAGGATACCCTGCCCTATGAGAAGCCCAAAGCCCTCTCCTGTCAATCTCGGTCTAAGAAGATGTGCATCCATATAGAATAAGTTCCCAAATGCCCAATACATGCAGTAGAGATAGGTCCCAGTGCCATTATCATTGGCTTCTCAGTCAGTCCCCACTGGCAGTCACATTCATAGAGTCTAGTTAGGTCATATGCTCATTCAGTCTTGGTCCAGCTGGATTTGATGAGCTCCCAATAGATCAAGCACACTGTCTCTGTTGGTGGGCCAGTCCCTCACCGTCCTGACTTACTTGGGCAGCAGGGGAGAAATTTTTAATATGGAGAAGTTAAAATTAAAACAGTAGGTTTCTAAAACATAGTAAAAGTTATTTTGGACTACTTTTGTTTAATTCCAATGTCATACTTCTCATTTATTCACAAAGGAATTCTAAGAAATGCAACTTAGTTGTACCCAGACTAAAGGCATTCATGTCTCTGCATCTGTCACTTTTATTTTTAATGACCAAGCTCATAACAGATAAATGTTGTGACTTCATAGCTGATAATCCTTTGATATATAGTCTATCTACACAGAGATTTTCATTAAAAAGATAAGACTTGAAATAATCTAAATAATTTATAAGTTAACAAATAGCTTCACTTAAAAGCATCACCATTTTGTAAGTTGTAAAACTTACCAAAAATGATTATTTGATTATATAATTATAAAAATTATAAAGGTAAGGTACTAAGATAAAATCCATAAGTTTATTTTATGAAGCTAAGTAAACAATGACAGTACCTTAAGACAGCTTACAGATGAAGACACTAAATCACATATATAGGCATTGCTGAAGATGAAAGCTAAACATCCACACAGAAACTATACTCGTGCATCTACCTTTAATCAAAATAAATGGACCTTACTTAATGATATGACACTGGGTATATCAGCCACCCTTCAGGGCAGGCCCCATGCTCAGAAATAGTTGGTCATTTGAATGAGAATGGAATTCATGGGTTCATATGTTTGACTATTTGGTTCCCAGTCAACGGAAATGTTTGGCAAGGATTGTGATGGTCAGCCTTGTTGTAAGAGGTGTGTGGCTAGGCGCAGGATTGATTTGTCAAAGGATGAATTCTACTCCCTGTGTGCTCTCTGTCTTCTGCTTGCAGCTCAAGATGTGAGCTATCAGCTGTTCCTGTTGCTATGCCTTCATTCTACCATAATAGATTCAAACTGTCTGTAATCACAAGCTCGTTTAGATGATATCTTTTACCAGTAGGCACAGTCATGGTCTTTTATCGCAGCAATAAGAAAGTAACTAATACAAAATTTACCAGGGTGTGGGCTGTTGCTG